>CM077805.1:16522831-16683652 GCA_039737535.1 Lagodon rhomboides | reverse complement strand
GCTCTAGCTTGACATTTTTACGACCATCGGGTTTGACGGCATTTTGCCTGATGTTTAGCATCGGCTCATTGTTTATGCAGCGTCGTGTCAAATCCGTCTCTCTCCTGTCTTTTGCCTCATCTCGTCTCCCCTGCGCTCCGTCTCTGCAGTCCGCGCGGGAAACGAGACGGCGCTCGCAGTACTCTTGAGCCTGACCTTGTGTCAGGGATACATAAAACCTTTGCACTGCATGTGGCCAATTACCGGAACGTATACAGTCGACATCATTTTCATGCTTTGTTCTTTGACTGAAAGCCAATGTGAATATATTTGAATTCAATGTGTCAGTGCGCGCAGGTTCTTTTTTCTCTTTTGTAACTTTAATGCACCTCCAGCACCTGTCAGAGCCTTTAAACCATGTAACACTTTAATCCTTCTGACATTTTGTAGACCAAACAATTAAATAAGAAAATTATCAAACATGTATTAAAAATGCCATTTGACATTTAAATGGCTTAATCATCGCATGCAGTTATGACCGGTCCACTGCAAACAATGCATAAAAGATGATGTTTTCCATAATGCAGTAGTAAAAATCAAAAATATTCCTATGTAATTACCAATACTGCCCAAAACAACAACGTGTGACAATTCATTAATGACCTCAGCGTGCTTTAGAAGAAATTGCACTCAGGTGAGTTTGTCCGTAACCTCATTCGATGACCTCAGCGATAATCCTTGCTGATAATTGTGGGGAAAGAGTATCAGCAAAAAAGGAAAAAAAAAAAAAAAAAGAAGCTAGCCCATGAAATATTCAGCTGGATCGTACCATCTACACACGATGGGGCGGCTCTGGTGGTGCCGGCCACTTGCCCGGGAAAGCAGGAGCACTTCACAGTTTGCGACCGCTCCTCGATTTTGTTCTTGTTGCAGCAGCGGTGCAACGCCACCACTTCGCAGGTGCCTGTCCGGACATGATGCGCTGCTGGAGAAAAAAAAAATGACAGGAGAGATGGAATAATCAGAAACGTGGATTCAATCCGGTGGCGGTGCAGTGGTTATTACCCTCATCCGCACGCCCACGCTGCCGGCCTTGGTTTGAGTCCCTGTAGAATATCTCTCTTGAGTCTCTATAGCCTGCTCTGTATCCCTCTCATCAAAAAATTACCAGGGAGAGCAGACTACCAATTTCCTTTAAATAGGCCTTTTATTACCAAGGCTTTCACTCCCCCCTCTTCAGATGCATATGTTCTTTTTAAAGTGTCATTTTGTTTGAGTGGGCCAAAGTTTTTTTTAGGGGTGGATGCTGATTCACTGTTTTTTTTTTTTTGTTGTTGTTTTTTAAATCTGTCAGATTTTCCGGTTACAGATTTAAAGGGGCAGTACACTGTTTATTTCACACTTCCATAAATTCAGAAAGAGAAAGACAGTGAAAAAAATTTATAAGTCAAACCTCCAAAAAAGGGGTTTTGTTATACATTTTTTATTCTAAGAGCCAAAGAGCATCACTATCACAACCACACTGTTATTTCTTGACCTGAAAAGAGACATTTTACAACAGCTTGAAGGAGCTCAGTCGTACTAAAAGGCTGCGAAACTAATGTTTGACATCAGTAGAGTGCCTCTTTGAAAAGTGTGTAGTGTTTCACTGGAGCATGTATTTCTTTATATCAGGTTTTAAAACCCCTCTAAAATTATAGTTATGAAACTATTCATCTTGATCGGCAATGTATTTAAAACCCCACACCCTCATTTTATAACGCAACTGCAAAACTGTTTTGTTTGTATCATTTACATGTGAACGCTCAAATATGTGTTAGCAACTAGCCAGAAAAAGAACCAAAGAAAATGACTTCTGCCGAGTAAGCATGGATATAAACAATGAAACATTTAGAATATTTAAAAAAAATGTCACAATGCATGTTTTATGAGGTAGAAAATCAATTCAGCCTCAAGAACCGATAATGTTTGTTTACCTTTCAGGTAGAAAACTACCATATTGCGCACAAGCTTACGCACAATTTAATTGTCTTTTTTCATGATGTTATTTATAAGTGTGTTCCTCTCGTCTATCTAAAATGCATGTTTGATCTTTTAATATCTCATTAATAACAACGCCTGTTCGAACACTGGAGCGTGTTGGGCGACAGACTAGACAAAATGCCAGCTTGAGTTTTCCCTCCACTGGCAGTTAGTCTGAGATGTCACTGCTGGGTAGATATCGAAGGCGCCGGCAAAGCGACACAGTGTGTAAAACAAACGTCAGACAGGTCGGACCATATTGTTCAACTATGCATCTTTAAATGTTACAGCTGCGACTGAACATGATGACAGAAATGAGCAGGTGTGTTTCTTTTCACAAATCGCCGCGATGCAAGTCAACCAGTCATCTACCCGGAAATGAGTGTTGAAGCCACCACATAAATTATTTTATAACCATTTTCAATGTTGGTTAGAGTACTCGGATTACCTTTTTTGTTAGAACAAAAAGAGTAACACATTTTGTACTTTAGTTTTGTAATTCAACCAATCTGTTAATTAGTTACATATATTTTTCCTAGAAGTAATCCGCTACTTTGAGAATTTCACTGTATTTCCCTGTCCAATTTGTTGCCACTATAAAGGAAAATTCCCCAAAAATAAATCCCCTGATGCATTTCTACCATTGCATTTCTACCATTTCTGTTCCTCTCCTTCTTCTCAGCAGGCAGAATGTGTATGTATACGTGGCGGGATGCGGCCATTACTGTGTTTTTTCTTCTTTGCTGTCACGTTCTTGAACTAATTCAACCTCTGTCTTTGCAATCAAATTGCAAAAATGTATGAGCTTCTTAGACTACAGTACATGAGCCTAGTATGTACCCACTCCATTGTATGTCTGGTAATAAAATAAAATAAACATAACAGATGAATAAAAAGCTGTGAAGAGGACATTGCGTCTGGCGCTCCTGGTGTTATAAGCCTGCTGTGTGACAGATTATGGATGGTATGTTATTCAATGGTGGTAGTGTCAATGGATTCAAAGGTAGACACGGATCCTCTGGACGATACAGGCAGCAGGTTTTCTCAGTAAGTAACGCTGTGACATGACAAAGTTACTTTTTAATGGCGGTAATCTTGTAATGTAACAAGTTACTTCTGAAAAGTAATGCTACCCAACTGACGAGTAAACTGATCTTCTCGTGTAGAATTGTTGACGAGTCCCTTTTAAGGCCATTCAGTACAAGCATGTAGCCAATCAGGATCTGGCATTGTAAACATCATTTAGAGTATAATCGTATTTAATGTCAAAAAGGTATCTTTTAGATAAGAGGTAAAAGATGGGCATGATTGGAACTGAAACCTCTCCAGACTTCCTCCTGCAGGCAGCAGTCCCTTAAAAAAAAAAAAAAAATTCAGATGTGGGACGGGGAAAGTGCAGCGCTGCACTCTTTTGGAGCCAATTTTCAGATCACGCTCCATTGTCTGAATTATTTAGAGCCTGAGCTGCTCCATTCTCTTTTAATTGCATGTGACATTTTCTCGAGGTGTCCTTCTGCTGAGATACTCACAGCTGCTGCAGTAAACAGTAAATCTGAGATGACTGCGTGAAACCGGTCCTATAACTGTCTGTACTGTAGCGGCTCGACTGAACCCGGTTAATTGCGTCTTCACTTCGGCCCGCTGTATGTCGGCGGGCGGCGGCCCCCTTTCCCAGCTGCCGCGGCATCGGTGATGGAGTCAGCTGCTCTGCTGTGACTGAATGATATTAGATCTGACAAGAGATGTTCGGCAACTGTTGAGCCTCGCAGTACCTCTGGGGGTTTACCTGCTAGCTTTATATTTAGAACTTCACGAAACATGACATCGAAATTAACTGGGAATCTCATATTCACCGCGAGCAAACAGCAGGCTTAAAAAGACGAGAAGTTTTTAAAAAAGGCAGAAAAAGACAGACAGGAAATGAGGGTTCTATTTTGATCGTGCCCTCAACTTTTGAAAGCATGTCTGCTCTAACGCTCCACCCCCCTCCCCTGGCCTGTCCTCCCTCGTACGTCGAAAATAATGCAGGTAGTCGGCCCAAAGTAGCCGGATGCTTACTCATGCTCTGCCCCGAACGAGGAAAAGATATGAAAGACAAACACACAGCGAGCCGAGCTGCTTCAGATGTGAGACGAGTGCTGCCAGCATCTCTCTGAAGGACGCGGTTCACACTGAGAGAGGCTGCGGTTTGTCTGACTGGATTTGGAGTTCTTCTTGGATGCCTGCTCAGCTTCGCCCCTGCCAGCAGATCCGGAGCAAAGCATTTCACCCGGGGATCAGTCGGTCCGACCACAGTCCGGCTTTTTAAACCTGCCGCTGCAGTCGTGTTTCGTAGGTTTGTGTGTTTGAACGTTTTTATAAGGCACGCACCATGCGCCGTGAAATTCCAACAGCGGGATTCAAGGGCATCCCGGTGGCCTAGTGGTTAAGAAATAAACCATATGGCTGCAACATCCCCGCTCTTGATTCCGGCTGTCAGGGCCCCCTCGCTTCCCTCGCTCTCCGCACATGTTTCCTGTCTGCGTCTCCGCTGACGCCGCCGCCGAAAAAAAGGCAAAACACCACGAA
This sequence comes from Lagodon rhomboides, assembly GCA_039737535.1. Lineage (NCBI taxonomy): Eukaryota > Metazoa > Chordata > Actinopteri > Spariformes > Sparidae > Lagodon > Lagodon rhomboides. Next base: position 16,679,083 of record CM077805.1, on the reverse strand, counting down.
TGAATAAAATAAATTTGCAAAATCAGAGAAGCAGGAGGACGCGCAACCGGAGAGAGTGCGAGTTAGTGGAAGGTAAAGTGGGACACTGACAGCGCTGACTCAGACGCACAGTTTCATTGTGACAACGAGGTTTGGACACTTTTTTTAAAAATAGCATGAGCCAAAAACAATCTTACCTTTAAAGGATAAGTTCACCCAAAAATGGTCGACTAACGCTTCACATTCCACCTAAACAACTGAAGTAGAATGAATATTAATACTTAATATAATAATAATACAATTTCTCTTTTTGGGTGAACTTAACCAAACACTAAAACCAGATTTATTCTTAGTTGCCTAAACGAAACCACTCTGAAAATGCCCATATTTCTTCAGCTGTAAGATACGTTACCTTCACATCGCTCTTGTCCTCAACTCACCAGTGTCCTTGAGACGGTCTCGGTTTTGTATTCGCCTAAAGGATTCTTTAAGTCGCGTTCAGCAAAGTGGCTCTATGGATCACAGTGCTGGTTCGACTGTTGGTCGGTCAGTCCTTCCCTTCTGAAACGTCTCTCTCGTCTTACTGCTCAGTCGCCGGAATATTGGAAAATGTTGGAATTGTAATAATCTGTAAACCACCGCTTTGTTGAAATCTGTACCTCACACGTGTCATATCAGCATTCTCATTCAGAGTGCGTGAGCATGAGCTGAATTTCAGATACCGTTGTTGGAGGCGGCGTTTCAACATTTGTAGCAGTCACACAAGTTCATAATTTTTTTAACGAGACTTGGGGACAAAACCAAATTAGCACACTTCGAAGGGGGTCGAGGCGCGGCACGTCTGGTGGTGTGAAAGTAGGTGGACCATCCACAGGATTCATGATGACAGATATGTGATTTTAGCGTTATGTCTAAAGCTAAGTCTAATAAATCCACGCGCTGATCGTGAACTGTTCAGGACGCGATCTTGTAATGAATGAAAAGATAAATAAAAGAATTTCACGGCCGCACGTCTGCAATCAGCGCAGACACTCTCCCTGATTACCGGGTAACGAGCCGTTAGAAACCACTGCACTGTGTCCTTTAAGAAGTGTGTGACAAGAGGGATCCCTCAGTAATGAGCCCTAAATCATCGCTGTACGAAAACACCTCCTCTTCATCCCGTCTCTTCCAGGTAGTCATTATTCATAACAAGCGGCCAATTTGCAGTCTTATAATAACCTACCGCTAATGCTAATAATTTTCTCCATGAGCTCTCTGTCGCACCGAGGAACATAAATACACATCAGAAACATTAATGTGCTGCAGGAACTGCTGCACTTTGTCCAAATCAAACACCGTCCTCGACTAGACTAAACTTTTTTTGAGCCAATCGGCAAATGATCTTTCATCTGTCAGTCGTTCTTGTCCACGTCAAACATTCTACGATCTCGTCTCATGTTCGCAGTTTTCTGAGACTGTTCTCGTTTTGTCTTTGTCTGAAAGATCATCTTTGTCCGCCCATCGGCCTCGTTTTATCTGCTATCCTCTAAACCACATTTAAGTAGCTCTGAAGTGAAATCTTTTCTTCTCAAAAAGCCATTTGATGCCATTTAAAATCATTTGTTCTTCAAACAGGAAAATAAAACCTGGGGGCAGGAGCTCGGGGAATTTTCTATTCTATGTCATTTTCTGTTTTGGATTTTTAAGATTTTCAGGATAATATTTGACAATAAGAAATAAAGAAATTGCATCACGACTGTATGAAACACAGCTCCCGTCCCCTAATGGATTTTTTTTTACCTAATTGTACAGTTTTAGAGTAAAAAGGAAAAACTGGGGGATTTGCATTTAAAGAGAGCGTAATGGAGCGTCTCAGGTTAGAAACAAAAGCCCTCAGGCATGTTGCATTGTTTCGCCTGCAGGTAAAAGGGGGAAAAAAATCATGTACAGTTAAGAGGTACTTCTAGAAAATCACATCGCTGCTTGTTCACGGCCAATCAGGAGTATAATGCAGCGCCGCAACGCACAGACGAGACGGAATTAGTCGGCTGCTTTTTTTTCAGACCAAGTGATTGAAATAAAGAATGAGAGCAAAGTACAAGTTAATTATGTTACGAACACACTGCTGTGAGCGCAAAGGAAAAATCCAATATGACACATTATTACTGCAAACCATATCAGACAAACCATCTGAAATGCAGACACTCTCTCAAGTTTGACTTTAAACCCTCTGTGAGCTCATTTTAAACCTCATCCATAAACATTTAAGCTGCCTTTAAACAGCTGATTACCACCATAATGTTCTGTTCTGTCTGCATGAAAACAGACAATTATAAAGAACGACTTTGTTAAATCTGCTGTTTGTTGACAGGGTATAAATCAATACCAATGACTCGATGTATTTAATAAATAAACAAATGAACAATGACAATAACATAACATTTACTTTTGTACATTTAAACTGTACTATATATATATATATATATATATATATATATATATATATATATATATATATATATATATATATATATATATATATATATATAATTTTATACCTTTACTCAAGTAGGACTTCTGGGTGCTTTTTACAACACTGCATAGAATACAAGATATTTATGGATTTATTGTCCCCCTCTTTCGGGAATATTACCTTCTACAACTATATCCTTCTCTTTTACCTATCCTGTGCTTTTATTTTGAAGTTTTTAAACTTTTTTTTTTTACTTCTGTCATTTCTGTTCTGTCACATAGTCAAGATGTTATCACATTTATATTAGGAATATTGCCCTGTTACTGTGACTATGACTGAGGCTATGACTTTCTGCCACCTGACCGTAAAGTCAGTGCTGTAAGATTTCAGTCTTATTTGAGGTTGCACTTTAAATGCCTACAATGTGACGTAAGATGGCATACAAGGCTTTTGGCCCTTCTTAAACATTGAATACAAGGACTTTTAAAAACCTTTCCGGGCCCACTTCTCTTAAAGCAAAGAGCTCAAAACTGCATAGTTTGACACATCGATCAAGGTTACTTACGTTTACAGCATTGAGAATCTTTTAAATCAGAAGTAGCCGCACACCAGTCACAAAAAAGGAGCCTTGGATGCGTGAACATTTCTCAATTGTGCTGTGTTACAGTGACGGCGGGTTACTACAGAAAGCACACATGCAGGCAGAAACCTTCAAGGCTGTGCTTTTTCTCCACATTCCAAACTTTGTTTAAGTGTTCGGGAGTTGTCAAGTTAAAGTTAAAGTGCTTAGTGTTATAAATTCAGCGGTAGAAAGTACCTAAGTACTAAGTGACTGGTATTTCCGCATTTCCACTACATTTATCTGACAGATGCAGTTAATAATAACAACTTAATAGATCTAACTTATAAAGTAAATGGCTTATAAATAAAACACACTGTTGCAGACTAAACCAGTGGTTCCAGGTTGTTATGGCCATTGATATCAGTCCACCTGAGAACTTTATATGTTTGAAGATGACTGGTTATTTAAAAAGACTGAAGTTATCCAGCACACACACGTAAAGTTATCAGTTTGAAGACTGACTCCCACTCTCTTTAAATATGGTGCTAGGACAACTAAGTCGAGCTAGATTAGCATCTGTAAAGCTCACCAGTTTACACGTTGTACCTGATTTGTTTCGTTCGTTCCAAAAAAACAGCCCATCCTCATCTGAAAAGCAACCAAATGGGTCAACTGTGAAAGCAGCTTATCGTGACCCATTTCTACATTTCTTGCAGCGACCTCTGGTGGCTGTAGTAATTATTACAGCAGCAAAGGAGGAAGTCAGGTGACGTAGTTTAGGAGCAAGAAAGTCATGTTCTAGTCCAATGTGTAAGCAAAAGTCAAAGGTTAGTTATTTTCATATAGTAACGTACTTAATAGTAGTCAGATACGTAACATGACTTAAGTTACCATACGTTAGTACATTTGTAGCTGAAATTAGATAATTGTTTTTACCCGAACCACAATGTTTCCCAAAGCCTAACCAAACAGCAAGCCTGTGACAATGAGCCGGTACACCTGTCACTGGTGCTCTCCAACGGTCATGTTTTGGGAATGGTGATATATATAGCCTTGGGAGTCACTGGATATTGATCCAATTCAGTCGTTCAGGTATGAGGATGTGCTGGTAAGAATGAAGCATCACTGTGAGGTTGCCAGGCAACCAGCAGAGAGTCCCGAAAGCTACTGGCCCTGAATATTTGTGTACATAACCTCTTGTTAAACCACAAAATGTTGTAAAGAAAGGGAGCTATTATGGCCAATTAAATCTGAAAAACCCTGAGAACCAACACTTGATGCTGACTATCAGACAGTGTTCCGTGTTTACCTCTTAGTGAACCCTCTGAACCGAAGGTGCTTTCCGCGAGGAGTGTGGGGCCGGTTCTTTCCATGCACTACTCGAATCACTCTGCTCGAGAAGCTTTTATACGTCGGTCTCGGGAGACGGAGAGGAAACTGCAAATGATGCATACTTTGAATCATTCACGAGGCTGTTGTGAGTGATAATGTAATCATGGCGTTGCTTTATACACAGCAACGTGTGTGAAGCCAAAAATACCGCGTCTCGTGCGGAGAAACGATCCCTGACGATGAGCTCACTGACTGTGATTCCCTCTAAACTATGAGCTGTACAACTGTTACGTTAATAATAACGAACAGATTTCCCCCTCAAACTGTTTGTTACTTTGTTTCGGCAGAGTGTCAGATGAGGAAACGCTTTAGTCACAAATCAGATTCAGGGAGCCAGACTCGATGCGACTGTAAATACTGAGCGTGTGGATTGATTGTAACGTTTAACATGGGGATCCTGTCGCGTCTGCGACTGTTACTTACTGTTCTCTCAGGGGTGCAAAGCTGTGTTATTCTTTCTTGGCAAGATGCTTCTTGTGCATCATGTAAGTCATTTTTATTACAAAGTAACAGTGGAAGGTGCAGAGCAAGCAGTAATCCTTGATGCGGGGAGTCAGACATCGAGGTCGCACGTCGGCGCAGCATTTACAACTGTTAGGAAAACACCTGTGAAACGAAACCACGCCGACATCACCTGAGAGCCTAAAAGTACTGGTGATGAACCGTCAAATGCATTTCATTCCACTCAGGTTCGAGTTCCCCCTCGGCAGCCTGTGTGCTTCGCTTCTTGTTAAGTGGTTTCCCATTGTAGACACTGAAACTCAAGGCTGTAATGTGTCTGCGGGGATCGCGCCGGCACAGCTTGAAGGTCAGGAGTTAAGTGCGAAGGCTCTGTGTCCAGTGCGGCATTCTAGTAAAATAAAACATCGCTCTCCATCATGAGTGAGCAGTGCAAACGATAGCAAACCCTGGAGTGGCCAGCTAGCTAGCTAATTCTACGTCTATGTCTCATCTGGTGTTTCCTGCGTTCCCCAAAAAAACGTTGCAATAAAGATACGAACCAATCGTCAGGCGACCAAATGTACACCATCACCTTGAGTAAAATTATGGATTTGTTGGCATTTGAACATTGATGGAAACATTTGGATTAATCAAGCACGCAACTCAACAAAGTATCCCATGTCTCTCCTCATGCAGTAAAAGAGAAAATGCGTTTTCCGGTATCCCTGCCCACTTTATCCAATCAGGACAGAGAACTCCGTAAAGAGGACAGGAAGTTGGCTGAAACGACGGCAACGTTAACAGCAGCTTAAATGGAGCTTTTAACTTCTATAGTTTGAAAGGTAGAAAAGGTTCAGTAGTTTGACTTCCACTGAATACCAACGCAACCCTGTCAGCGCGCATTGTGTTAACAGTCAAAAGGCTAAAAAAACAACATGAAAGGAAGGACGATTTGAATCGGGAGGAGGGCATGTACAAAACACAGGACAGCGGCTAACTCAAAGGATGGGTTACAATAGATGCTAATGAAAATAAATCAGACGTCCCCACAACTTGTGAGCCTGAGTCCTGTCTGACTCCGGGAGGCACAAAGTTAAACGAAATGACCGCTGGACGCTTTTAAAGTCTGTGTTGTAAACACACACATTCGTAAAGGGTAGACTCCACTCTCCAGTATCAGTGTCTGACAGGGGAGCGCGAAGGCAAACCCTCTTTCTTCACGTACCAGAGAGGAAAATGAACTGAATGTGAGTCACCGTCGGAGAGGAGAAAAGCGCGTTTGATGCCGTAAATATGATGCCGTCTTTTGCCGACACAAACTGGATATATCAAGAAGTGACAGCTCGTGTGTGCATTAGCAAATCAACTCGGCCCGCTCGCAGAAATGAACTGAATTTGCCCTGCTTGTCAGTGAGTGTGTGTGCTCGGTCCTCGTCCTCTCTGTTCTCTGAGAAGAAATACATTTTTCTCTATTTTTCGACGCGCTTCTCTGTTCATTTCATCCCTTGAATGATAACAGGTTTACAGCAACAGGAATAACACCCAGGGGAAATTAGGGGGGTGTGGTGGCTATCAGAGAGAAATTGAATGCATGCGAGATTATTCTGATCCACTTCCTGCCGAAATGATGAGCGCCTTGAGTGGGGATCGCTGCCAATCAAAGCCACGCGCATCAAAGCGCCGCGCTGCCGTCTAATTGGTCGACAAAGAGAGGAGAGGTATGCGTGATCTCCATCATGCTCACAAATGGACATCCTGTCCGGCAGCAGCGCCGCCTGCACTCCACCAATTACCTGAGGCTTTGTATTGTCAGCGGGACTCCCGGCGATGAAACATGTGGGTTGGCCTCTGCTTGTAATGTTGCTGAGTTGCCATAATTGATCTCCGTGGGGTTTACCAGTGACGACTCAACAACACTTTTAATGAGGCGAGGAGAGACGAGTTTGACTCATACCTCCAAAATAGAGGTTTCAATCCAATAACTCCCCCATTCACCGAGGCGACGTTTTACTTGCGAAGCTGTATGGTGAGGAATTCCTTTCCGATTCGCCAGCAGGTTAGCTGTGTTTTGGATGGAGAGCTGAGGCGTCGCACCATGAGCAAAGCAAACAAGCCTCTGCAAGTTCAGTTGCTTCCTACAGGGTTCTGTGAACAGATGGATGGAGGCTCAACAGGTTTGTGGATAGTGAAAATGTGTTTGTCGAGAAGTGGAGGAGAACTTTGGCCTCATTTCGGGCCTCTTTGGCCCACCTGACGCTGAGCACATGATGGGACTGGGCAAACTTCGGCCTGCAATCACATAAAAATCAGATTTTGTGATTGTGATGTTTCCAGTCAAGATGCTTTCTATTGCTAATCTAAAACTGCTTACGATTGCCATTTTTAACGACCAGAGCTAGTGTTCTGACTGTGGTCCGAGGATCAGTCAATGCCAGCCAATGTAGGCATGCAAAGCCAGGAGCAACACTACTAGACTCGATGTAGTCCGCCATACTGTAGCTGCTCCTAGCATCGCTGGGAAATTGGAGCAGTTACAGTGACTGAATGATGTAACACTACAGTGGCTCTCATGCCCGTAGAAAAGCAAACTGGTTCTTTAAAGGTTTGCAGGTTGAACCAACTCTGAACCAGCGTGTTTGGTTCTCTTTGGTCAACTCTATCATTGGCTAGAGTTTGTGGACAGGTGCTGGCAGAGTTACAAGTAGCTCTATACACCCCGAAATTCTGTATCAAATCTGTTTCTGTGAAGCCATTCGCAGTTTGGTTCTCTTTCTCCTCATCCTCGTCACCAATCTGCTGGCTTCCACTGCACATCGACCTATAAATGAAACCATAAACGCTGACTTCAGCGGCCTCCATGCCTACTTCGTCACGATAGCATTCTGCATGTGATGCGTTTGTGTTTTCTTTAACGAAGGCGCATCAGTTCAACTTGTTGGTGTCTTAACCACACGCTGGTCTTTACTGACATGCGGTCAGTGGTCTCACTCTGACTTAACAGGATCAGGAACACCGCCTCCAGCTGAACTTTCACTGGTCTTTGGCTGACACTACATTTCTGCAACTTGTTTCCCTTGTTCCATCGACAGCACTTCACTTGGTAGGATTCCTGTAATTCGAAGCTTTTCCCGGTTCCTCATTTCTACAGGAATAAACATCTTAAAGGGAAACTCTGATTCGACACATCGGTATCAGTTTACTACTCAGAAGGAGTATGACTCAGCCTGTGGAAAACAGTTGTCTAATGCCTCTCTGGCTCTGAAGCTCTGTCAGGTCTAAAAAAAAAAAATAATAATAATGGCATTCCCAGGCTTTTCTCATGCTGGGCTTGTAGAAGGTTTTCTATGGTGTACTAAACCTGCTTTAAAAACTGCATGCAGAGCTTGACAGATGTAGGCATTTACCAGGCAGGGGTAAGAAAAAACAGAAAAGACCATGACTATGATTTATATTCTACGCTGCCATTTCAACAGTGAATTCCACTGCATTGATCATAATAATGTGGCTCTTTCAGGGCCAATACTGATAGTGATTATTAAAAATCAAGGAGACTTTAAGCTGGTAAGAAAATCATTTCAACTGAAGATGTAAATATTTATAAATGGGTCCCAAATATATGTTTTATTCTATTTTATTTTTTAGTCTGAGTAATTTCCTTAAACAGCTGGGCACTGCAGCAGCAGTAGATACAGTTCAACCCATGGATGGGTTTTTCCAGCGGAGCTCTACGGCACAGAGGAATAAGCTTTTCACATGTTTTTGTTGGCAGAACAGATCATCACTAGCTTTATCTTTAGCATGATGGAAGTCATTTCAAGCAAGAAAATAAATGATTTTGTATGAGTATGTAGTTTGTTTGGCTATAAATCTTGTGACTCTTGTGACACGTCCTCATACCGAGCCAATAGGTCCATTGCCGGCAGCTCCCAAAACAACATATGTCACCGTACCCAAAGCAACATGGCCGATGCAGCGGTGTATCAGCGACAGGCGTACGGGATCCTCATCGTATGCTCGAAGTTTGGTTAGGTTTAGGCAAGAAAACTACTTGGTTAGGTTTAGAAAACATTACAGTTTGGGTTTAAATAACTACATCGCTTCTGTAACTACAGCTACGGCAGCTTTAGTCACAGTAACTTACATCACGTTATGTAAGTTATATTAACTCACTGGTGACTTCTGGACTTTTTACTCTTTATACTTACTTACTACAGCCACTAGAGGCCTAACAAACATAAATATGGGTCGTAATAAGCTGCTTTAACAGTCCACCTATGCGGTTGTGTTACTGATGTGGGCAGGCTCAACATTACAGATAAACCAAGCTGCTCACACAATGTACTGTAAGTTAGCAATAAAGCCGCAGGTTCATGGTAGTCTGCCAGGCAGCGTGTTAATAATCCAACGGCTTCTGGAACTTCTAAAATAGTATCATGGAGATATTTAGATTGTGATTCCACAAGATGATGTGGGGATTAGCAAAGAATAGCACGGGAACAGAAGCAGGAGGCGACAGTCTCGACGCCTCACCGGAACATGCATTTGTTCCCATAAAACAAGTGTTTGATCGAGCATGCATGCAGAGAGGGCCTGACAAGTTTAACGTCCCCGGTGGAGTTTATGGACTCCTTCACAGACGGTGCTTGGCGCACAAGCTGAGAAAAGCACCAATCGATTGAAATTGTTCAACGTATGAGGCTAAAGTGCAAACTAACTTATTTTTGTGGCGTTTTTTTGGTGTGGTTCAACCCCTTAACAGCAACAAATCCTGTGCCGCTCTTTGTTAACATATAAAATGTGGTTGTTAGTCATTAAAGCAACATTATGTAGAACTTTTGTGTGATTTGGCGCCCCCCCACTGTCTCTGAGTGCAACGCCACTGTCGTCAGTTTGTCAGATGTGATGAAGGTGCTGACTACAAACAACACTCATGAAGTCATAACAATGTCATGTGTTAAAAAGTGTATGTTGAAGTAAACATGTATGTAACGCTGTGATCCTACCCTCTCACTGAAGTTACACAGTGCAGAAACAAGTGATAGGGGGGGCGGTTATTTTAAATTATTTTAATTTTTAAAGCTTAAATGGGAGCAATGAACATGAAAAAAGACGCTTTAGAGAAAAGATATGCCCAGATGTCGACTTAGTTTTAATGTACTCACCTGTCGCGGCTTCCGTTTGTTGGGTCATCTCCCAGACACTGATAACAAGCACCATTACAAGTAGAGCCCCTTTACTTCCGATCTGTGCGTATCGCTCACTCATCCTGGGAAAAGAAGAAAAAGAGGTGTTGCCATGAGCAGGGAACTTGTTACAGCAGCAGTTTAAACCTATGTCGGGTCAACCCGTAACATTCTTACCATCAGATCAGCGTTACACAAGAGCTGTGTTTAACATTCTAACACCGGACATTGCTTTATTTATATCTTGCGTCTTTTAACATCTCTATCAGAATCCACTCTGCCATTTTTTGGGCCGCATGTGAGGGTTTTTGGTGGCACGCAGCAGGAAGAGGGTGCTGTTCCGCCGGCTCACGGTGCCCGACTTCACAGTAGCTTAGCTCGTCTGAATGCATATTTGCTCTTATCAAGAGGAGATGCGGGCTCTTATCCGTCGCCCTGCTTTTCAAAACAAACTGCAGCTGTGAGTGTGCTCTAGATCGCTGTCTCCAAATCCTCTCCTTCCCTTCCTGCGCACCTCCTCCCCGGTCTCCTCCGACAGAAGGCTCTTACAGCGGGAGCGTGAACAGAAGGTGAAAGACCCTCTGCCGCCCCAGCAGGCTTCGATGAGTCTCTTTAGGCCGTACGGCAGAGTGGAAGTGAGCGAGCCGGGCCGCGGTGGCTAATCCATCCCCGGCGCGGTACCTTTTCCCGTGCACTCCCTCTCCCTAATGAAGTGCGGAGGGGCCGAGGCCACACTGCATAAGCCATCTGGCACGGCGTGTTATCGCTGACAGACAGCGATCAAATTTCAAACGGGGATGGAGGAGCGGCGCGGTAATTACTGGAAGAGGCGCGGTATCGCATGGCGCAGCGCGTACAATGTTACAAGCTGCGTTTACGCCTTATTTACCGCCTCCCGCCTCTTATCGGCCGGCTTCATTGACATATAGATTGGCTAAACCTCGTTGGGGTTCTCAGATTATTTGTGTAATTATGTTTATTTCGGCGACGCGAACATGACCTCCCGGTTTCACGCGGGAGAAGAATCGAGTGTTGTGTCAAAATAGCACAGGCGGCCGTGTTTGGTTTGTCCTCTAAGATTATAAATCAGACGACTATCAACAGGACGTGCAGCCAGTGACACATGAGAGGTAATGAATCACACTATATGAACTCCTCACAAACAACTGACTTTTCTGAAGCCTTTTTGGATGATTGGCTTGTAAGATTGTTTCTAATTCCTTCAACATATCGAGAATAGACTTCAAATCAACATTTAATGACGCTTTTCATTTGTTACTGACTTAAGATGAGCTCCACAGAGGCCAAGACTGCACACCTTTCATGACGCCGAGCGGCAAATTCAAGATAGCAGAAGAGATGTGTGGAAGGAAATTCCCTTCAAATGTCGAGTGTGATAGCAACGTAATGGCGAGGTTTATATATTTGCTCGAATGGACCTCAAATTGTACGCCCAAGTATCTGGGTACTTGTGTCGGAGTGGTGGGCGGTAATGTTCACCTTCACGGCGGCAGATTTATAGCCGCTGGTTAGCCGAAGAATTGGAGGCTGGGTTGAAATAGCCAGTTGACGTGTGTGTGTGTGTGTGTGTGTGTGTGTGTGTGTGTGTGAAAGGGTCAGCGGTGACAGAGTGCAGGGCAGAGCACCGCAGCACCATTTGTTGGGTGCTGTCTAAGGGTGCAATTCTGTAAACGACATCTCATTGTCCCTGAATGTGCCGTGTTGTCCTTTGCGCGGCTGTGCGCTTGGCAGAGCGAGTCGCCGAAGATTTGTTACAGCCGGGGCCCATTTTACATCTTGACCTTGAAGCGGAGGTGTTCAGCAACTCTGTTATTTCAGTCATCACCGCATCTTCTCGAGTCGTTTTCTGATTAGCTGCTCCCTTTTCCGCCGATGTAACGGCGACCCGGCCGTAAACCTCACAAGAAAATACAATCCTGTCCCTCTAATTTAAAGCTACACTGACTGTGCCTGTGATATAGTAGCAATGGATCAAATGTTCACAGGGTCACTCGTAATGATGAGACCACAAAGAATTATCATTGAGCGCTGCGGCTCCTCTCGGCTCTATGAGGGGTTTTAGCATCTTTCATTGTTTTGGTTTTATCAGCAGTAGATTTTGAGATGCAGCAGGCAGCTGTTCTGTGCTGTACTTTAGCCATAAATGGCAGAGAGGTAAGGAGCGCAACTGGTGGATACAGTGGAGCATTTAGCAGGTAAAGAGCCAAATATTTCTCTCAGGAGTTCAAACATTTGTGACTATTAAGGCAGGAGCACACTGGCCCAAACGTCGGACATCTGAAACGTTTGGGGAGACTCGGACGAGTTCGGGAACAAATCTGTTCAGCTGTGTTGGAAGCTTTTGGAAGCGCACGGAGGCCGTCTGGTCAGATTCAGCTTGCAAAGTCTGAGAGAGTTGGCCGTCTGAGGATTGGACGACATCGGATACTCTGATTGGTTGTGTGCTCGCTGTTCAGTGACCATTCTGATTGGCGGTGTGCTAGGGAATCAGCGCAGTGTGTGGGAGTGACGATGGTCTGCACTCCGTTCCGTCATTTCCTGTTTTCATGTTTTGGATTACTGGCACGAGACTAGCGCAACCCCGTTTATTGCATCTCGGGCGAGCGCGGAACGTACACGCGACTGTGTAGTTGGCAGTAGTCGAGGCGGTGTGTTTCAATGCAACTTTTCTGACGAACGGGTCAGACGAGAGGCAACGGAGTGGTGGGATAAAGTTAGTTGGCCGTTGGTTTGAGTCTGGGCGGGGTCACAAAAAACAAGTATGCATTATATAAATAAGACAGCTTTAGAGGTGTTGGGAGCAATGGTTTTATTTTAGGACAGAGCCAAGCTAGCCGTTATCCCCTGCTTCAAGTCTTTATGCTAAGCTCGACTCGCCCTTCTCTGACTCCATCTTTACTTAATGAACATTCAAAAGATTGATACCGAGTACCTTATATCCCAAAGAAAACAAATAGGTGTGTTAAATTATTCCCCTAAGTACAATCAGGGTCAGTACTGTCGGTTTTCTTTAAATATAGACGTCAATAGAGGCGATTCTCTGGGTAATAATTACTTTTGTGAACTACTAAAGTATTGTTACAAGTTTTATTCGCTCGTTTTATGCATTTTTATTGCTTCTGGGGACTTTACACACTGCAGGTAGCAACAAGGATTCAAATGGGCGTTTTGGGAAGAAACAAACTCTGACTTTGAAACTGTCTACAGTGGTTGGGAGTTTTAATTGCAAGTGCATTTGAGCCCGTAATACTTCATGTATAATGTATACCCCTCTGACAGACAACAGGCCCTGAAGTGAAACACATAATGTATGCAGATGATCGCCACGAGCACGAAATATAAACTGCGCATCCAAGTTCGGAGGATGGCAGATGAAAAACAAATACTAATAAACTGAAGCTTAAATGAAAAGTCTAATTATCTTCTGATTGTCTGCGGTGCTTTATTTCCCCTTCTGCCAGCAGAGACAGACGTTTTCCTTTTCTGCGGTATATTGCGCGCTACACTTGAGGACACTTTCAAATGCAAATGAACACCTTTATTGAGGAATAATGCATATTCTTTTCACTGGTGTCACCGCAGTAGTTCTCCTAGATTTGTGTGCTCAAATGTATCCAGAGATTGGACTTTTTATCCCTTTGTTATGAGTTGGCTCTGTTGTGAGGCGTATAAGCCTGCGGTGTAGATCATCGGATTTCCTTTTCAAGAGTACAAAGTGAATTTGTTTAAAACTGAATGAAGCAAGAAATCCCTGCCTCTGACCAAAAACTCTGATCGTCTCGGTCTTCTCGTCCGGCCCTCCCGCTGCCTCCCCCTCCGTGAGGCAAATTGCGTGGCAGCGGACCAATGAGCCCGCTTTAAAAAGGATTCCACCCGAGGCTTGACCTTGGCGAGCGAGCGCGCACACTTACCGAGGAAGCGCCGCTTATAAAAAGGCTCCGACAGTCACTGAGATGAAAACGTCTTATTGTAACAGCCGCGGCAAAATTCCCAACTCAATTCAATCAAAGGGAACAGTTGCATTTATATACTGCAGTAAGGCTGCCGACCTCATCTAATGTCCCTGCACCGCACACACCTCAATATGCCCGTCAAAGTAACTCGAGACAAATTATGAACAAAGCAAATGGAAATTCCTGACAAAAATGCATTCATTTCCATTTACTGTGTTTTCAGTTACACATCCAGGCAGAGCCATTTTTATATCAAGGTTTTTTAACTGCTGTAAAGAAGAAAAAAAAATCAATGGGAAAGTTTTGACAGGGCAAAGTGCAGCGCTACCCAGAGTCTACTTTCACTTTATTGCTGCCGATGGAGAAATAATAACATTTGGTTTACTGTTGCCTAGAGACACAGTGAACAACCCCCAGGCCTGACACTATGCCCAATATTTTTTTTTCCTCCTGTACTGACAGTGAGACTGAACAATACATCAAAAAAGTTTCAGTTATGTTCCCTTCTGTTATGTTTCCAGGCTTCTGCTCCCCGGCGGCCATTTTGGGTCTCTGTAACAACTAATTAGCGTGCTAGTTATCGAGTCTAGTGACTATCTACTTGTCCCAATTCCACATTACAGATAAAGGACACTATACAGCATAACCAGCACTATTTGGGATCAAGTAAAAAGGAAACTGTATGTTTTCGTACTCACAGGGCTTACGCTAATTGCTAATTTCACCAATTTCAAATTAGAAAACGATAAATATTCAATCTTGGGCAAACTATTTCTACTGCTTTCCCCTGCACTGTTGTATAGTTAGCTCCTCAATCCACTTTATTCACACGGCAGCCATTTTTTATCCAACAGGGTGGGAGAATGCTGCTAATGTAGTGCAGCTGGGTTCCAGGTTGTAAGTTCTGTAAACAAAGCTAATCTGGCAAAATTGCCATTTACACTTTCATCACTTCCTAATTGATCAGCAACTAAAAAGATGATGGTTAGTGATAATCTGGAGGCAGATTTGGAGGTATTTCAAGCTAAAACAACATATTTGATAACTCTTTAGCTGATGTTAGCATTCAACAACTTATCAGCTAACATTAGCATTGACGACACCCTGTGTGTTTCGTTTCCAGGTTCAGCTGAATGTCTCCAAGATGTGTTTTGATATTTCTGAATTAATTCACGCCTTTCCTAATCGTACTGTATCAAAACAGTATCGTAGCATTCATTGGACAACAGCTAACAGTAGCATTCCACCGCGTTCTAGCTAACGTTAGCTTTTGTCCAATGGGAACTAACTGGTGATCAAACCTGTTGTTTTTACCTTGAAATATGATGCGATGTCCATTTGGATTAAACTATCCACTGTCTTTAGAGTTGCTAATCAATCAGGAAGCAGTGAAATTATAAAAATGTGCCAGATTGCCATTGTTTTTATGACTTGCACCCTGAATTTTATTCCGGGTCCAAAGCATCTACATGCTACAGGCCTACATCATTTAGCATATTTAGTCTTTCATTGAATGAAACTCGACAAAACTTTCAATTTAATTGAATCAGAGGTGAGCAAGTAAAGCCAGGTTAGCTTTGGCATGTGGACATTTGTCTTACTGCTTAATTAGCCTATTGGTCCGGTAGCTAAGGGTTAATTCAGTTATTCACGTTAGTTAACTTTTTGCAGCTGTTGTGGAGCAGAGACCTGAATGATGATTTTTACTTCGCTACAGTGACCTACATTCTGAAAAACCTCACGCTGGTTAGCAGTTAGCGCAGACGAACCACAAGTTCTCTTTTTCTAACTTGGTTGTCAGGGATAATGAACATTTTCACATTGATTTTCCATGACAGAAATAGAACTGACTGCTGGCAGATTTATGATGTGTCTCCAAATTCTGTGTTTGTATGCACAGGCAGGTGAGAGCTCAACAAAGATTTAGACTGTATTTAGTTTGACAAGAGCTGGAGCCAGAACGCTGGCACAAGCAGACAGTACATAAAAAGACATTTCTTTAGCTAATAGCTTCAATTCTTCAGAGGAAATTAAATCTGAAAGACGGACAAATTCATTGTGTCAAACATCTACAGTATGTAAAACATCAATAGGGAAAGATAAGCCGGCATCTAGGCTACTTATACAGTGCAGTCATGCTTTATAATAGAGCTCAGATGTAAGAGGAGAGTTGAATATAAATGTGTATCTGTTTGGCAGAAGAGAGCTGAATGCTTTAGTGAAATCAAGGACTGCAAGTAGATCTCCATCCTGACCTCTTTTATCATTGTTGTCCCATTTGTGTCACTTATTTTTCTACTTTGATGGGCTTACACAAAGCCACAACACTTTTCATTAGTGAGTGAAGGACTCCATCGTCCTTGGCCTATTAATGGCAAATGTTATTTCCAAAGGAGAAAAGAGAAAACTGGGGAATTCATCCGTCGTCTGCTCTCTGCAGGCTGAGGAAGAGCTTTTGAGCTGACTGTTACTGTGATGAAAATCTTTTGTACAGTATACAAACCACGTGTCTTGTACAGTAATGTAGTTTTCTAAGAGACAGTGATTGACAATCAGAGGCTATTGTTAAATGTTACAAATCAATTCCCACAGAGGTTTTAACATCAACTCTTTCAGCTACATTTTAGAGCTAAAGATGGTTGTTGAGAAATTACCAAACTTTAGTATGTAGGAGAGTTTGTGAAGTAAAAAGTAACTCTGATTTCTAAGACATTAGCAGTAGGCAATCTTGTATGTAAAAGTTTTGCATGAATAAATGGACAACACAACCTATACATGCTGTAAGTAAATGTTTTTAAAGGTCCGATATTGTATTAAGTTAGATCTCATGTCTTTATTGATGATAAAGCAGGTCTAGGCGCTAGATAAATACTGTGAAAGTGTCAATAGACGCGCACAGCTTGTATTCAATGGGGTGCCTGCTCAGGCCTGTGAGGGCTGACCAATCAGAGCAGACTTAAAGAGACAGGGAAAAACGGTGTGTTCCGACAGAGGGTGAATAGAGGTGCTGCAGCAGTATGGACAGTATAAGAAAAATTATGTGTTTTTTTACGATAAAGCATGTAAACAAAAATAAAAAGTATGAACCCAAAAGTAGGCTGTTAAAGTTGCAATAATTGAAAGAAGAATTATGAATTTGAGTCCTGCTGAATTCATCCTCACAAAAAGTAAGGAGAAGCATATGACCAAAGTAGCCGCTAACTGCTGCTATCTGTAGCCACTGTAGCTGTGCAGCTAGCATCCCAGACCGGGAGCTTGGAGCACCAGGGTTACGTTGGTGTTTACACTGGGGGCTAGCTGGTTAGCATGCAAATTTTTGTAGATATCTCTGCAAAACAATACACAGATAATGACAAAACTGTTATTTCTTTACGTCACTAAAATGCTTACATATTGCACCTTTAATTTCAGAAGCTTTACATTTCCACATCTCGACCTCCTCACGTCCATTATTCTGCACAGTGAAGCTCAAACATCCACATGAAGTAGCATTAAGAGAAGCACATGTCTGAGAGGAGAGGACTTAGTGTCATATTTTTAAGGAATGGCTCTTCTTCCTTGTTTCAGACGCGTTAAGGCTTATGAAACATGGCATATTTTTCCATAAATATCCTGCCTGTTAAGCAGCTTTAGTAGTAAACCATAATGTGTTTTACTGCTGCGGAAGTAATCATTTTAAAAGTGTAAGATTCAATTTTCATTTTTTTTCCTGAATTGTAGGAAGATGCACCCTTGAAATGCTCGAGGCAAGTGTGTAATCCACAGTATCACAGAGATTGCAGGGCGGGCGGAGGGAGGGAGGGTCATAAACCGTAAAAAGCCGGACTTTCCCTCTCTGTTTCTGCAGCTGGATTCGATACAGGGATTACCCCCCTCTCTCCCTTCCTTCGCCTCCGCCTCTATCTCACTCTTTACTTGGACCGTGACAGGGACTGTCACCTCGGACGGCTGCAGGCAGCCGATTGCTCCGCCGCCGAGCAAACATCGCTCACTCGCCAAAACACAGATGTTCCCTTCTGACAGCTGAGGAGTGAAGCTCTCAACCCTGTCACGCCAAACAAGGGGAGTATGCCCACTCTTTGTCACGCGCTCTGTAAAAGCATCTGCCACAAATCCTGCTCAGTTCGCTTCATAAACACGACAAGACAGCTGTCAGCGCCGCGTTGAAGTTGACGTATGAACTTAAGACTATAAAAGGAGGCCCGCTTTAGCACATTGTCCTGACGACTTGCTAATCAAATCATTTTACAACCAGCCTGCGGCGGGGACCGAGCCACTCCGCCGTTTGATTCTCAGTGCAAATTCTCACATAAGAGACTGTAAGTGGCTCAGTCGACTCCTCGGGCCTTCGCGCTCATATCTGATTATTTTTGGATGACAGCTCTGTCAAACAGCTTCATGCAGCTGAATCCTTGTTTCACTAGTTTTTAAATGGATTTTAGTCGAAACTGTTCAACAGTTTTTATTGAGTCTTCCCCCTCGCTCACCAATCAAGCTACAAATGAACAGTTTTTTTAGTTGCTTTTAACCACACAGTCTTTTCTAATGCTAATGTTTCCCTGCAAAGCTGCGGCAATGACAACTTTGTGAGATCTGCTTTGGATTTCGGCAAACAAAATTCATCTGATTCCATCTAGTTCTGATCAAAACTGCAAAAAAAAGAAAAAGTGACACCACGCAGCTTTTTTTTTTTTACAGCTCACACTGATTATAAAAAGTAACCCCGGGGACAAAACTGATTGGGACGCCTCCAGCTGCGGCGTGAACGGAGCCGAGCGAGGAAGGGCCTTGATTTCAGATTTCACCGAAGGAAAGAAGCCCGGGACAGGGCAAATATGAGCGCCGTTACCCGACACTGATGCTGAGTGCCCTTTCAGGGAGTTAACCACCGCAGCGACCTTCCGTAACGACACGTCGAGATGCTATCTGAGAGGCCGCGCTCATCGAAACCGCAACAGCCAAATGGTCCCAGCCTTAGTTTTCCTTTGATCAAAGTGTCCATGCATCAACGTCTCGTGATCCAGTGTGCTATTTCTAGTCCAGCCCCACCTTCAAACACGGTCCGGCACCATCAGCCAGTAGCAGCATCCACGGAGATCAGCGCGCCTCTCTAGAACCAGCCTCCTCTTCTTCTTTTTATAGTTATGATCTCATAACACAACAGCCAACTGTTTGCCTCCCTGTAATTACTCTCGTAGCTCAGGCTTTATGAATTATCAATGAGGACAGTTTAAACAAATAAAAATAAAATTGTCACTAGAGCACAGAAAAGCTGGGGTAGGACTGATATCAATCATTGTGAAACTAATTAACTTGCACACGTGCTGTACAGTTTTGAGATGTCCTACTATTTCAGAGTAAATGTACTTGCTGCATTGCATTTATTCGACAGCTTTGGCTACTTATTACATTTCAGATTTAAAGTTGCAATATTTAGTTTTGGGAAAGAAATTCAAATGAGAAGAGAAACATTTTCTTTGGTCGATTATCAACAAACCGTCCTTGTTTTCATGGCTCAATAAACACACTGCCCTCAAAGGACTTTGTTAATATTCGTAGGACCCTTCTCAGTAAACACCTTTGTGGCTTCAAAGAATGTTTTTGGGAACTGATCCTAATCTGAGAACAGCTTGTTTACTCAGTTCAATAAATATTTTCAAATTTGTACTAATACCTTATTCACATTGTAAATATTATCTGAGTAAGAAACTACACAGTGCATCTTTAACAAGAAAATATAAAATATTACCTTGTCATGAATAAACTGAAAGTTGGTTTAGTTAATACAATGTGATGCATTGTTATAGAATATATAATCCAACATTATCTATAAACTTAGAATTAGCTCCATCTTGAGTAAAAGGGGTAAAATGCTGCTTAAACAATTATGCGTCATTTAAAAGAGCACTATGTAGTTTTAATCAGAAGAGAAAGATCTTCATTGACTGACTGTTTATGCCTAAACAAACTAAATAAAGAAACTCTCTTTGTTTTCACGACTGAATAAACAAACTGACCTTAGAGGACAACACAGTTTCATAGTGTTTTTACTTTGTTTACATGTGGCGGACCCTGCCACCTTGCTAGCTTCAAACAATGTTATTTTCCTCTGAGAACAGCTTGTTTATTCAGTTATGGAAAAAATAGATATTTCTGTGATTGTATTATTACCTCATTATTATTGTAAATATTAAAATTCTGAGTTTGAATTTCTTCTACAAAACTTCACAGTGCCCCTTTAATAACAATCCAGTGGTAAAATATATCATATTTGCCTGCTTAAATACAACTTTTTCTGCATTTATATATTTTGTACTTTTACTCAAAACAGTAATTTTTCAATTTCAGTTAATATGCTACATTTCTTGCTGACACCTAAATCAAACACTCTCATGTTTGTAAAGAGTGGTGTCAGTCTTTAGAGTTTTTCTCCAAAATGCTGATAAATGAAGTCAGATTTTCTTTTATTCAGAATGTTACACATACTGAAGTATGTTTTACAATGGGCTAATGATATTTTCACTTGAGTAAAGGCTCTGAACCTTCTATCACTGTGGGTACATGTCGTTAACCAAACAGAATGGTATGTTCTTTGCAGATTTAGAGGCCGCTGACAGATTTCTATCAGTGAATAGTTGAAAAAGTTCAATGATGGTCTAGATTTTTTTTGAAAAACTTATACTGGAGTATTTGTACACTGTGGCATTGATATTTAATTAAAATATCTGAATGAAATGTCAAGATCATGTACAAATAAGGACAAGGAAAAAACTGCCTATAAAATCAGGTTTGTTATCGTTGGCTTCAACAGTAAGATAAAAAAAAAGTCCAAAATGAGTGGAAGTGCTCCAGTTTCATCATCCCAAACAGCTTCCTGAAGGACGCGCAGGAAATTAAGTCAAGCTGTCAAAACTGCATCAAGGTCCAGAGCAGGTTAAATCACCGACTGGCACTTTTGTCAGCTCTTTTAAAAAATAGATCAATGTCACATTGTGGTGTCAGCGAGTCCTCGTGGCCACAGAGTCAGTCCTGCGACTGGAAGGACACAGGTTTGATCCCCGTGACAGCCCGGCGTCCTTGCGCAAGACGCCGAATCCCTCTGTCACCGCCGTGGATGAGCGTGTCAGCTCAATGACTGCAGAACAACACACAGGATAATACATAAATGATGTATGAAAAATTATATTTATATCCCTGACAGCCAGTCAGGTGTGTGGGAGTCAGCAGGAAGCTCTCCGTCTGATTTAATTTCGGCTTTGTGGGTCACAATTTCATGCTGTTGCAGTTTCTAATGTGTGTGGATGTTTGATTTGATTAAAGTCAATTGGCGGCGGTGCTCATTGTGTTTGTGTCGTCCCACTGACACCTCAAAGACAGTGATTATTACTACATTTGTGGCAGTTACCGGAGTCGCTCCTCAGGATAAAAGGGGGGATAACAGGAAGTGGCAATCTGAGCGCGAGTCTTTCTTGCTGTCTCGCGGCTCGGCTGTCAGTTACGCGATAAGCCCGGAGCTGAATCACGGGGCCTTTTTTGATTTTACATGTTTCAGAATATTAAATGCCATTTTTCTTTTTGTCCCAGTTTGATAACGGGGGAGAAATTGCCTTCTGCATCAGGGAGCAGCGGGAAAAGGTTTCGTAATGTTAAATGTGGCGCGAGTTGGCTTTTTAAAAAGTGATTCTTAAGGTGTGTTGTGTGATTTTAGATGGGTTGAGGGACAGACGGGAAATCATGAGGTTCTGTGCTTTACTTTTTACACAAAACACAAAGCACAAAACACAAAGCACAAAACACAAAGCACACCGCTTTTTTTTTTTCTATTGCTTTACATTAGCTTCTATTATTGAAATATTTATGAACACCTAAACTTAACATATTCTATAATGTTACCACCCTTCATCCTGTGCGCTCCTTTGTGTCCACAGACGGGGTTATAGGCCGAGTTACTGGCAGATCCAATAATGAATGTGCATATCTGGTAACATCTGTATCGTGAAGTGTTATCCTTGAACGCATCAGGGTTCTGTGAAACATTCCTACATGGTCTTTAGAGACCCCTTCATTGTATTTACACTACTACCACTACTATTTATATGTAGTTTTAATTTATAGATGTAGGGCATTTTTACTTTTTATATTTCATCTCTCTCTTTTACGTTACTGTGACTCGCGCAAATGAGCAAAACACAAATGCGGTGCTGCTCATTGAAACATGTCACTCAGCGTAAATTTATAATCCTAATCACCACAGTTGCGGCCATAGAAACCCTGCAGTGTGTCAGAAAGTGGCGCTCCGCAGCGACACAAAGCGAGGTGATCTGGGCCTCTAAAGATAGCGTATAGAACCAATCACAGTGTTTGCTTAGAATAGCTCACGCAGTAGATTACGCATAATTTATCTTTCTCTTGACAAGATGTTGGTCCAAAGTGGATGCATTTTACTCATTTCAAATACACATTTGATCCTTTTGTATCGTATCAATAACAACACTCTCTCTAACGTTATATTGGAGACAAACCAGCAGTGAGTCAGATGTTGCTGTTTAGTAGATGTCACGCCGCTAGCAAAGCAACACAGAATGTAAGGGAAACACGGTAGAAATGTGAGATAGGTCAGACCGTCGCGTTTAAAGGTGCTGTTTGAAAGAAAAGATGATTTTCGAGTCCCATTTTTGCAACTCGTCAAATGCTGACGCACTGGGACCGCAGGTCGGGCTGGATGGCATCCTGTCAGTGTTTGACGAGTTGGGAACGAGACTCACAAATCAAGTCTTCTGACAGAAAATTTGTGTAGAACCAATTTTAAAATTCGGTTAAAATTCTCACTCGCTCTTGATTAAGACTCTTAATTAACACTAAGCTAATCTGTGTCATCAGGACTGTCGGCTTTGATAGACAGAAGCCTGGAGACAACCAAACATCCGCCATCAGATTCAGACCCCAGTGTTGCCGAATTCTGATTTGTGCGTCAGCTTTGTCCGGATTAACCCCGCCCACGTCCAAGCGGCTAGAAGTATACAGACAAACTCTCCAAAAATCTCACGTGAAAAAAAAAAAAAACCTTGAGAAAACGTACTTTCAGAACAAGTGTGACCCTGACGTCATCAGCTTTCTCAAAGTGGAGCTTCACGACGCGGTTCGTGTCGTCTCAACACAAATTACGGCTAGATCCGGTCGGCGGCGTGGAGGGGCCGATCACCGCCGCTGTGACACAACTTGCCAGCCTATTCGTTTCGAATTCACAGCGGGGCCGACTTCTCTTTGAGGAGAAAAAAAAAAGAAAAGCCTTTTAAGAAATCACAGAGGAGAATAGGGGAATGCATTACAGTGTGAGGTGGGCCGCCATTTATCATCATTATTAAACAAACAGCCAGCGCCCGAGTCCTGCGCCTGTACGTGTCGAGGCTAACGCTCGGCGGACGCTCCCTCTCCCTCTGCTCCTGCCTACCTCTCGTGCCTGACGACTTAAAGCACCTTGAGGAAACAATAATGGGCTACATTATGTGTAAGAAGAAGGGGGTTTGGAGTCAAGTCTGAACCGCTATAATTGGCTCTAAATCTGAGGAGTTGAGGAGAGGGCGGTTATATTCAGGTTCGACGCGGAGCCGAGGGGGAAACGGAAGGCGTACAAACACGGCGAACAGCGAGACGGAGGGTGTCAATCAAAACATTGCGATACCCGTGCTCTCGGTGCGAAGATGGCTGTCGAGGCCGCGGCCGCCTCGCTCTCTCTGAAGCCAAACGGGATAATAAAGTGCGCAGATATGAACAAGGGGGGAGAATTCGTGTCTAAATTCAGACACGGGGCGCGGCGCTGTGAAGAACACAGCAGTTAGGTGGCATGAAACGGGGCTGATATGAAAAAGCAGCGATCGCGACTTCTCGAGTTTTTTTTTTTTTCCACCCAGGTTTAAGAGCAATAACGGAGGCTGTTTTTTTTTCTTGTTTTTTTCTCCCCTCCCCCCCGCTCGTCGGCTCCGTCGCACCTGTGACTATAAACGATTTCTTTGGTGACAGCCTCGGCGCGCTTTACTTCAGTCTGTGTGATCGGAAACCCCAAAACGTTCCCACCTTGATTAGCCGCAGCCAATAAGCGCCGGGAGTAGAATGAGGAGCGTGTAGTCTGGCAGGCTGAGAAGAAAAAGGTGAGGAGTGAGGTGTCGAAGCATGGTGGTGGTGGGGGGGGGGGATCTATCTTTAGGTGTCTAATGAAACTTCTCAGACAGGCTCTGACAGGCGATTATGATACACTTTAATTAGCTCCCGAGGTCTGCTCGATCTGTTAGCCAATTAT
This sequence comes from Lagodon rhomboides, assembly GCA_039737535.1. Lineage (NCBI taxonomy): Eukaryota > Metazoa > Chordata > Actinopteri > Spariformes > Sparidae > Lagodon > Lagodon rhomboides. Next base: position 16,654,800 of record CM077805.1, on the reverse strand, counting down.
CGTGACTGAATGCCACGTTTGATGCCCCCCCGCCCATGTTGGATTTCAAAGAGCCGGGGAAATATGAACTAAATTTGCGACATGGCGCCTAGTTGTCCCGGACGTTTCACGTGGAGACATCGTGATAAAATTCCATCTTCGCCCAGCGTGACTCCTCGTCAGCGCTCCCACCGCTGTCAACGGGAACGTGGACGTCTACGCGGGATGGAGGGCGGACTCGGGCGACGTGACATCCCGGACAGATCAGCAGCTGCTTGCGAAAAGACGTTTCTGCGATCTGAGGCGTCGACTGTAAACACCAAAAGGCATCTTTTTCTCCAGCCGCCGATTCATTTCGAACAGATGTTTCGCACTCGTATTGGTGGGGATCCATCGTGGGAGAGCCACAGAGGCCAATTTACACAACCACAGAGGAAGAAAAAGACCAGCGCGCAACGCAGCAACAAGACAGGTTGGGTTTTGAGGCAGAGCCGTTTGGGAAATCTCTCGCCATCACTGTCTCCGTCTCTCCCGCTGCGTAAAAACCTGCAGCTGATTGCAACGACTTCGCACCACTTCTCTGGGTTGGCACTCTGGGAAATGTAGGAATCCACTAAACAAGACAGATGAGGCCGGCCGAGGGGAGAAGAAGAACCACGATTAAAAGGAAACAAATGCTGGACAGGGTGCAATGGATCGGTCGGGCGTTTTCTCCCTCTGATCTCGTTTTTTTAGGGATTCATTGATTTTCATTTATTCTGGTGAATGTCAGATAAATGGTGAATTACGTTCAGTGTGTTTTTCCAACTAAAGGTCCGAAAACCACAGACATTAAATATACAATGATATAAAACAGGCAAAGTGACCGAAATGATTCATCAGGTGTCAAAATACCTGTCCTTGCTGCTGAACATTTGCAGTTGACACATTTGCGACGCTGAAGTTGAAGCGCCAATCAAAGTGCCGAGAGGAGTTAAAGTGCAAGTGATTAACTGAGCTGGAGGGGTTCAGGGGGGGGAAGTTGAGGTCCGGAAAGAAATGAATGCTACTTCAAGAGTACAACATGAAAAGCGATGGTCATTCTAAAATGTCTGTGAACCAATAACAGGCTCTGGAAATGCTAAAACAACATTGCTAAAAACAGTCAAACGGGTTTTAAACAATCATCTGATGTTAGTCAAGAGACCTGTAGCTCCGGGTTCGACTTTGACCTTCCGTGCTTTGTGTCGTTGCTGCACATGCACAGTTGTCTTGTGCAACATAATATTTTATCTGTTGTACATCCAAAACATTATTTTTACGATCTGTCTGATAGTCTGGGCACTTATCTTTTGCCTTGCCACACTTTTGTACAGTGTTGTATTAAGTCATACTTGAGTACAAGTAAAGATATTGTGTTAAAATATTACTTTGGTAAAAGTGAGAAGTACTTGAGCAAAGGTTTTAAAAGTAGTTTTCTGGCAAATAATCTACTTAATGTGTAGTTTTGGAGAAGAAGAAGAAGAACTCAGAATATTTACAATATTAATGAGGTAATAATACAAACTCTAAAATCTTTTTTTTCCATACCTGAATAAACGGAGGGAAATGTGGTCCCCAGAACACTGTTTGAAGCTGGAAAGGTGGCAGGGTCCGCCACATATAAACAATAAACAAAAACAGTATGCTGTCGATCTCAATCTGTGTTTTTCTCTGCTTTCTTTTCTTTCTTTATACGCTGACCTTCTCAGTGATGTGACATCACTGCACCGGTGTCGATGTGTACTCCAGGACCCGTCAGCACGCTGTGACATCACTATCGGGTGTGGTTACAGGTGTAACGGAGCGCTTGATGGAAAAACAACACCGCAAATTGAGACCAACAGTATTACAATCTGTCAACTTTTTCAACAACACATCAGAAGTGACACCTTCTGCTTTATCACACTGGTGCAAAATTGTTAAAGAGAACAATATTTTTTTTAACCAACAAAGTCAAAAATTCAAAATTTGAAAAAGCTAAAGAGGTTTTATCCAACCGACCATTCTGTAAGGTCTACCTACTGTCATAAGTATATTTACGAAAAATATAGATAAAGATATGAAAAATGTAATGTTTGGATTCACTGACTATGAAGGATTTTTTTGTTCACAGTATTTTATTTCATATCATAATTTACCGTATTTTTAATTCACAAATCCAAATTATAAATAAACACAGAACTGAGCTGCTCGGCGCTTACCTGCTACCTGATGTCTGCTTGAATAAAGTTGATAAAAAAAAAAAAAACGATGGCATTTCCCCACCACTTCTTGAAATTGCCGATTTTGCCCGCCGTTACTTTTCAAAAGCATCATGTGTTCAAAAAGTTCTGAAAAAATAAATAAATAAATAAAATAGATTGCACCAGAAAATGGAAAATGTCATGTAATAAACTCTTTGCCTGAATCTGGTGCCAGATTATGACACGCTCTTCAAACGGGGACCTAATAAGGCTCAGAAACAACTCCAGCATGTTAAGATCAAGAGCGTCACTTTGTGTTTAAAAGCTGCGGGGATGTGAGGGCCCGGATGAATCCGAACCTAAAATCTCATCAAGGTTTTTAGTCAACAATCGGCGATTGGTTTCCGGACGCCCTTGGTCAGAGGTGAAACAGACTGGAAACACCTGAGAGAACAATAATACACTTTTTGAGCCTGTTGTTGAATTATTGAGTGAAGACCGAGGTGTCTAATCAAAAGAAATGCTTTTGTAATTGAAGTAAGTAATGTAGGTGTGTGTGTGTGTGTGAAAAAGAGGAAGGAGGAGGAGGAAACAGGAGAGCGAGGGCAGCCGGGCCAGTTTATCATAACCTCAGTGCAACACCCAGCGACGGTCGCGGATGCGCCGCGAATGACAAGCCCCGCCGACGCCAGCCATAAATCAGCGGCACCTCTCGCCCCCTTATCTCCTGCTCTTTCGCGTCGACCTCCCTCACGCGTCAGAGCGGAAAGCGTGGCGGCGGCGGAAGGGGCGGCCCCCGCGCGGGCCCTGAATGGCGCCCGTCCTCTCTCTACAGAGAGAGTCCCTCGCTGGGACAGAACGGCCGTGGGTGAGATTGCCGAGGGAGGGGGAGAGGGGTGGGAGAAAAAAAAGAAAATCAATTTAATTACAGAAAGCGATTGAGCGGAGCACACAGCCATTAAAATTAAATTGCACCTGTTTTTTTTTTTTGTGGGCTTTTTTTTTTCTTCCTGGTTGCACTCCTCTCCCCGCTGTTTTACATCACGGAACAACGAGGCTCAAGTTATTTTAGCCGCGGCCTCTCGCGAGGCTTATAATCCAGGCTAAGTGACAGGCTAATTTGTGGTATTAGATTGCTTTCATCGGGTCGTTTGGGCCTGCTTTGAACGTTAGCGGTATGAAAGGGCTGCTCTGCCTCAGCGGTCACATTGACTTGTATGCTGTGTGACTGCCACGGGGTGGATGAGGGGAGAGGAGAGGAGAGGAGAGGGGAGGTGGGGGGGGGGTCACAGCGGCGCTCGGAGGCCATATTTCCTCAGTCGTGTTCAATCTTCTCACTGCAGATAGAGAACAAGCGAGGAGGATTGAGCCCGGGGTACCAAAAAAAAGCGGAGCCACGCGAGAGAGGGGGGGGAAACCTCCAACCGGCCCCGAGATCAGTCGACTGTTCAGTCTAATCGTAGTGAGAATTTGGGCTGTTTATAATGAGCGATGAGAGTTAAATTGAACTAAAGGCCCGTGGAATGAGAAAATAGGTTTTCTGCAGGAGTGGAAATCCATCAAAAGGGACAAGAGGCGACTGGAGTGGTGTTAGCATGGTTCAATAATGAGACAAAAACATCCAGCTGAAGATCTCTTCAAGTAGGAATCAAAGAGGGTGTGTGTGTGTGTGTGTGTGTGTGTGTGTGTGTGTGTGTGTGTGTGTGTGTGTGTGTGTGTGTGTGTGTGTGTGTGTGTGTTTGGGAGGGTGTTAATAGCAAGCCAAAGCGTCAAGATACATGCCCTTAAACGCAGACACAAGCCTATTTCCTTTAACAATAGGACGGGACCCGTGCGAAGTCAACTTATTGCTGATGACCATTCAGAGTGTCAGAGGCCGGAACAAGTAATTAAAGGCAATAGAAAAATGGAGGATTAGTTCGAATTAATCCGCAACTTTTTCCCATTTTCTTGCAGAAAAATGTTGAAATGGAAGGATATGGAAATCTAGCGGAGCATGGCAGAACTAATGGCCTGGCAGCTCTCCCCCCCTGAAATGAGAAGGGACTAATGGATCCGCGGCCCTGGCTAAGATGGCTGAGCCAGATTGCATGTGGATTTAAGTGATTAAGAACATGGTGGCCCCGGTCTTCCCTTTGTCGGAGAAAATGTAATATATGACAATGAATGCTAAAATATGAAATTCCTCAGTCAAAGATCCTCCCGCCGCTGCGGAGAATTCAGGGTACAATTCACATCCGAGATTAGGAAAATATATGCAATCTGGATGCATATGGCGTCGGGAATGTCGGGGACGCAGAGGGGCACGGTGGGCAGGACGGCAGGAGTCTGCACTGCATTAATCTGTTAATCTGCGGACAAATAATAGTCAGGAAGAAAGTTCTCACTTTTTGTGCTTGTCTGTTTTTTTTTTTCTCCGAGAGAAGTTTTCCCAAAGCAACTTTTATAAATGAAATGGGTAAAACTTAACAATAACCGTTGCTCGTAAATGGTAAATTTGTAGTTAATTAAACTTTAGTTAATAGCTTTTTCACCATTTACAAACAATTAAATGATTTTATTAAACAGTTGTTTGTTGTAAAGTCACATATGCTATTTATAATACTTTTTAAATGGTTCATAAAATGTGTCGTTTATCTATAAACATGATTTAGATGCACACTAAATTGCTACTCATGTTTATAAACCTTAACATCTGCTCAATAAATGGTTAAACAGCATTTCATTGTTAACAGTTAAAGGTGCAGTATGTAAAAGTTGGCCACCTGTCAAATTCAAAATCCAAACAAATGGGTTGGCAGCGTGTCACCAGAGTAACCGCTAACTGCTGCTAACTGTGGCTAGCGTTAGCTAGTAAGCTCAGTTAGCAGTGCAGCTAGCAGTCTGGACTGGGAGCTCTGACCACTGGGGTAATATTGTTGTTGTTGTTGTTTGCACAGTTAGCGCAGGAGCTTTGGGCTGGTGGGTGGAGGAGGTTTTGTAGGTTTTTGGGTAGCAGCATATCAACAGAATAACCACTAGTTGCTGCTAAATGTAGTTGCCGTTAGCTAGTTAGCTCAGTTAGCAGTGCAGCTAGCGGGAGCTTTGAGCACAGGGGTAGTGTTGTTGTGGCACAAGAGCTGTTCAGCAAGCGACACCATTTACATAACATCAAATCTGTTATTTCAGATTTTTTTTTTTATTGTAGTTATTTCCTTCCTGAGTAAAAGGCACTTTTTTCTGTTCTTTGGCAAAAAATCGATTGCTAATTAATTTTTGCTTATCAAGTCAATGTACAACATATTCTAACTACACTGTAAAAAAGAATATAACCCAAAAAAAACCTGTAAAACCTCCCGCAGCATAGGTTGTCAAACAGGTCCCTTAAAATGACAATAAGATACTATGCATGAGATCTGTGAGATCACAGATTTTGCCCTCTATACATAACAACAGAAAGAAACGTTTTTTAAAGTCAGTTGTTGACAGTGTAAAAGTGCAAACATAATAATAATCCTGCATAAAATGTGTCAAGATGAACTGTACGGCAAGGAAGCATTTCATCACACTGTGTCCCTTAATGTCATTAATGTTAATATTGGCCCATCATTTAACATCGTATCCTGCCTCACATGGACATGTGATAGCAGGTAATGTAATATCCCCGTGTTATGTTATCTCAGAATTGATTGCCTCATCAAACTTTATTGCATCTGTAAGCCATGTAAAGACCTAATTTATTGCATTTCACCACATTATTACATCATCTATCAACAGAGCAGACCAGAGGGGTGTGTGTGTGTGTGTGTGTGTGTGTGCCTGTGTGTTGGTCTGACACACCAGAGAAGCTCAACTCAAATGCAAATATTACAAGGTTCTAATTTTATAAGGTACAATTTTTTTGACAAGAAGCCATTCAGAGGAACAAATTATTTTGCCATGTTCTAAAAATTCTTTATTCCTGATTCTTAATTTGCCCAACAGCTTCTCATATCTAAACGGCAAAGAGGGTCATCAGTTGGTGCATTTCAGAGACAACTCATATGGTTCAACTTGCATGGACGACTTTTTGCTTTAACTTATGGTTAATGGATTTGCATTTCTATAGCGCTTTTGCAGCCTACTGTACACTCAGATTCACCCATTCACACACACATTCGTACACTGATGGCAGAGGCTGCCATGCAAGGTGCCAACTGCTCATCAGGAGCAATTTGGGGTTTCAGCTTCTTGCTCAAGGACACTTCGACATGCAGCTAGGGGGAGCCGGGATTTGAGCCAGTGACCTTCCGATTACTAGACGACCCGCTCAACCTCCTGAGCTACAGTCACCCCTAGAACTTATCATCTTCAAATAAATACCGATTCTACAGTATAATGGGTGTTAAAAAAAAAAAAAAAAATCATTACTATTTAACGTAACTTAAATGCATGTGTGAAAGTGGACAAGCTCTGTAGTAAAAGCGCACAGCTCATCCTTACAGCACTTACGCCTGAATACACACAAATACAAATAGTCACACTGTAAAGTTTTTTGTTTGACTTTGGAAGGACGTATATTGAATATGACAGCGCATCTCTGTGTGTGCATCACTCCTTTCATCTCCCCGCTCAGCTGTCATTTCATATTTTCCCTGTACAGTATGAAGTCTTTGTCAGGTACATTAAACTTTAGAAACCTGAGTACATGTATAAATGGCCGGGGAACAGACCTTCCCCAGTGGGAAATTAGGTTTTCCTGTTGACACCCTGCTTCTCATTTACATGATGTTTAAGAAAACTAGTGCATCTTGACCTCAATGTGCAAAACCAAAGTGCATTAATAGTTAATTAAGCAGACGTTTTTGTTAGCTAATCTTTTTCTCGTCTCTGTTTGATTTGGTGCAAGTGAACGCAACACTGCTCAGCAGCTGACTTGGAAGTCAACAACAGCTCTTCTGATTCAAATGAGGGAAACCTGCTGAGTCTGAATCTTCCCAGTTTAAATGCTGCACACTGATTGGTCTAATTTCAGGAATTCTTCAGTGAGCGGAACCAGTCGGGACCAAATCTGACGTTCGTCCAAAAGAATTACCAGAAAGAGATACAGAAAAATGGACAACTCAGAGAGAAGTGTATTCCTTTCATAGAGCTTCTTTAAAATGTACAATTCAGTGTGCTCGTGCCTTAGCACCCCCTCTCATTATAAGAGAGTAGAGGACACACAGTAGAAAGCAGAGGGGTGGGACTGCGTGTGCACGTCTGAAACCGCCACTCTGTACAGCCGCGACCGACTTCGACAGGTGCTAGCAGATAATTGGGCGCCGTGCCGGCTACAACCGCGGCGCTGCTGTCTCCAAGAGCTCATTACTATCACTCAGAAGTTCCCCTTAAAAACCTCCACAGCCACATGACTCAACGTATTTGGTAAACCTACGACTGAAATCCCTTGAAACACTGCCATTAAAGGGCCTGTCACTCTGCGAGCTGTTGACGTGCTGTTTGGATGGGTAAATGATTGTGCTCAGCATGTCGCAAGCTTGAAAAGAACGGGGTTCAGCAGTCAGGTTCGACTGCATGCAAATACACGTATATGGTGAGGTACAGTCGATCATAGCTGACTATGTACCAATTCTATATCAAATGTATATTAGGTGGTGATGACAGCTTGTGCCAGTGCCCTATAGGGTTCTCATGGATGACAGGGTTAATTGGTTATCTGACAATATTTGACCAGGGGGATGGAGACACAAAGGATGGTAAGACAGCAGAGAGAGGATTCCACTAGGAAAGCAGGATCTTGTGATTATACTTCTGATTAACTGACCAACCAGAATGCAACGCACTGGGGCTATTCAGACCTTAGCAAACCACTGCAAGGGTCTGTGTTGGTGATGTAGCACTGAAATACCAGAAGTATTAGTAGTAAAACCAGAGAATCCAGTCTGAAGGCTTGTCGGACATCAACATACTACATGAGTTTAAATCGCAGACCAAACCTCAAACCTAACGGTGGACCACAGGCCAAAAGCAAACACTTACTGTTTCGTATTGTTGCAGAAACTCATCAAACGCGAAATACATTTTGAAAGTACCTAACCCCTTTTTTAGACTAATAACTACATGAATAAACAACTATGTTGAATGCCAAAATGCCACAATCATATAAATCACCACAAAAAAGCTGTCACAAATATACTTCAGTCCGAAAAGGCTACCTGTCCCAAACGTAACTCCTTATTACTTTAGGTGTGTGCTTTGTGCTGAGTGGGTTAGCATGACTCAATGGTTGTGTGCTTTGTGCTAACATTAGCTGCTTAACATGTCTGTTCTACTGCTCAGCCTGCTTGTTTTGTGCTACACGGTTAGAGACTAAACAAAACTCTATCACTGCTACTGCTGCTTAATCAGTCTTTGTGCTCGTGTGTGTGCTTAGTGCTATCTTGTTGCTGAATATCAGGATCAAGGGCTGCGTGTTTTGTGCTACTTTGTTGACTAGCTGCTGAACAACAGGCTAAGGGGCTGCGGTGCCGCCACAGTGGCTCTGGTCAATGGCTCCTGGGCTAAGTGCTTTGTGCTAACATTAGCCTCTGAAATAGGTTTGTTGCTGCTGCAGCGACTCTGTTCTACTGCTCAGAGGTTGTTTGCTTTGGGTTACTAGTTCAGTGGCTGAACGACCGTCTGCCGCTGCAGCTGACTTGCAAGTTGGCTCGAGAGCTGTGCGCTTAGTGCTATTTTGTTGGCTAGCTGCTGAACAACAGGCTCAGGGGTTGTGTGGTGTGAGCACAGCGCCAATGCCGTGCCTTGCAGATAGGTGTCACGTTAGCCTTTTTGTGGTTGACGCCATGCTTTTGTTTTGCCTCTGTAGGCCTTATTCAAATTAATAAGGGACTCAATCTAAGCATGGCCATACATGCCTTGTTCAGAGCATGCAACTGTATCTGACTGTCTACATCAGCAGAGGAGACCTTGGAGTTGACAATATCTTAAACTCCCAATACTCAAGTGGCCTTACAGATTCAAGTGCTCAACAACAAAAGATGTTGCAACAAGAAATGATACTAAGAGTCACTATTCTGTCACACAGCAGTATAAAAGAAGTATTTTCCCTTTTTCGCTGTGATCATTGATCTTACTTGGATTAAAAAATGGGACTTTTTGTGTCGAGCAACTCGCCCAAAGGAATTACAGGAGATTGCAGTGGTGGCTGAGCCTTCCACGAACTTTTGTTGGAAGAGATAAATTTAATTGTTGTTATTGCAGCTCCTACTGCTGCCTATAGCAGTCAATAAAAGTGATAATTACTAAATGCCCCGATAACAACTTCTAGAATCATGTCAAGCTATTGCATCATGAATTTCTGATAGCTGGTTCGATTTCTGTACACAACGTTGTGACTGGGAGGCATCATTACGCTTTTCAAAAAGACACAAAGCCTATGATCAGATAACAGTCCGGCACATTTACAAGTCCTCTGTCTCTCTTTGTCTGTGATTATTTGCTCAGTATACTGAAGCCAAGGACTGCAGGGGACAGATTAACAACATCCAAGTGGTTGAGCAATCACAGAATACAGTCTGATCATTCACAGATGCCTGCTGACCATAACTAGTCCTATAAAACAAGGACGGGACTTGTATTCAGTAGACTGCTGTTAGTGTCCAGTGTGAACCTGAAGTCAATGGCGGGGTTAATTTAATTAACTGACGTAGTGAAATTACGCCATGTACATAAGGTAATGTAAATTACTTAGGTAACATAGGTAAGTTTGTAACAAAAGTTACAGAAATAAAGTAGAGATTTTGACCTAAACTATGATGTTTCCCTAAACCTAACCATGGTAGGTCTGACCAAGTAGTTTTATTGCCCAAACCTAACTAAGTACTTTTAGTGCCTACGCTTAACCAAAGTAGTCCGTACAAAAAAGGTCCAGTCCATGTGATTGGGGGACAGGGGGGCTCTGGACCCCAGTATCAGATAATTTAACATGCTGGTACAACCCTTAAGTTATTTACCTTTCAATTATTCAGTATAGTGTAAAAGTACAAATCAGTGTTTCCTCTATACATATTTCATACCATTTTGTTGCACTTTTCTTACAGTGCTAACAGTACTTTTGAAGGCAGTTTTGGTGTCCCCCTCAGGAATTGCTCTTGAGAAAATGTCCCGTTTGTTGTCCCCCCCCCCAATAGTGAAGTGAGATATCTGCCCTTGGGTTAATGATGCCAAGTTTGTTACTATTTCCTCTCTTGTGGTAACCAGGGAGCTAGTTAACCAGTTTACCAACATTTCTAAAAATGAAAAGAAAAAAAAAAGGTTTCTCTGTTTTGACAGAGAAAATTAGTGTAGCTCGTGGTCATCGTCTCATATTGAATAAACCGGATGATTATATTCTCTGAAACGACATCCTCTGACAGCCTTAAGAGAGCAAACAACTTCAGCAGAGTTTGATATGAGTTTCACTTACATGCCAGAAATAATTCTGTCAGACCAGATGTGTTTTTCAAATGATGCGTATGCCCCTGAAGAAAATCTCTTCAAATTCAATCCAGGATCAAGCAAGACTCAAGAGACATTTGTGCATGTGTTTGTCAAATGCGGCAATACATTTTCCTGAGCTTTTGATAGCAGGGTGTTCTTATTAACAGGGCTCTGATTTGTTCATGTTCACACTCACACACTTGTCCCTCTGTCTCATTATGAATACTGACAGTGCTATGCTGAGCAGACGCTGCTCCGTATGAACCACATCTTACACCTTTGATAAGGACTGGTGAAGGAAACCAACACCTCGGGAAGCAGCTGCAAATTGCTGGTGTGCGCTGATACCCTGGGTGCTTTCATGAAGTGGATGTTAAGCGAACATTTACATTTTATTAAAGCTTTTAGTTTTCTTTTCTGGTCTCGTATCACAGCTTAGGGATTTCTGGCAAGGCTTCACCTACTCCCAAAGTGCACGGTGAAGGGAAACGTCTGTAGAGGTCGAAAGTCCAGCGACACTGTAGTACACAGAATTCGTTATTGTCAAACCAACACGTTTAGGCTTGTGACCTTCATTAGGCTGATGAAATATAAGTGTTGACAAGGATGTTCTGTATGCAACTGAACTATACTATATAGCAACTGTTGCTGGGCTTTTGACTCACATCCTCTTCTAATCTATACCCAATCTGTATGGAAATACAGCTTCTCTCAAGAGTTGCCTTGAATCATGTTCAATAGGTTCTCCCGTAGTACCCCTTGAGGTTGGAGGACTCACATGTGACCGATTTTTTAAAAAGATCTCAATCAATGCAGCCGAGGCTGAGATACCCAGACTTTCAATCTTTAGCACGGGTCAAGTTTCGAATTGGCATGTCATCATCGGGATAATTTAAGCAAACTTTCGAAAACTCCCTCTAGAGAAACGAGAGCACTGGCATAGCTACCGGCGGTGTAGTGCACTGGGGGCCCATTCAGGCAGACGAATTATAAACTGCTGGCAGCGCCATTGAGCCCTTATGTCAACTACGGCGGGCCCCTTCACATACTGATCAGAAAATGCTGTTGACACTGAAACGCGGTGCAAGACAACATATGTTCGATGGTAGTATCATGACTGTAGGTACCACTTTTCACCCTTATGTTTGACACTTATGGTTTGAGTCAGACTATATTCATATGTGTGCAAATGACATTTGGTTTAATGATTTTATTTTCTGCAATGACTGATTGCTGGGTAATCTCAAATCTTTATCTGAGCACGTGACAAGGCGACAAGGCTAATCTGGCGAGACCGACATGCAAAAGAGCAGCCACGCCATTCAAGCGCAAAAGTGGTTGCGAGACAAGACAGGAGCAAAAAGAACAGGAGGAGAAGGTGGCAAAGCTCCTTGAATTAGATACATTTGGGTTTTTTTTTTTTTTACAAACACTCGCCAGCCCACAGACAGGCTCCCTCCCAGCATGCCTGAGCAGCTACACCGCTGTCCTCAGTGATGGGTCAGCAAGCACGCAGCAGGTAACCCCTTAGGAGCACGCCAGCTAAGGTTGGACTAAATAATCATAACGTTAGGCTGTCGTGTTAGATGAAACTTTTGAGAGAAGGCAAACATGTATTTTATGTGTTGACGCCATTCAAATAGGTGAGTGCAAGTGCTTTTTCAAGGCGGTTTGGTGTATCTGGGCTGCTGTGTCCTTGTTTAAAAAGCACCTGTTTCATTGTGTGCATGTGTTTTTGTGGGTAGTATTGCAGCTCTTTTCTCTCTTATTTACCATAATCTCTATGTCGAAGAGGAATGCGGCTGCCGTGAATGGGGAAGTTATTGTACTAAAAATGGCCGAAGAACAACAAAACCAAACCAACCAAAAAACAGTGAAATGGACAGCTCCCCTGCACTCATGTTTCAGAATTTTCACTGTCCATGGTTCTGGATTTATATCAGACTTTATATAGATTCACTGGGAATACAGAGGACCAAGATGTTGGCCAGACGTGGATGAAGAATATTATAATTTTTAGTGATTAATTAATAATGACCAGTAGGCAGAGTTGACATTTTGTTGTAATTGGTCTGTAATAATTCAGTTCAGCTCTTGATTGATTTTGCTCGCTAGTTAGCACAGTAACGTTAGCATATTACACAGTACAGTAAATGTAGCAGCTGGCAACTTTCGTATCTATTTCTCCTTTACCTATTAAGGCTTTTGTTGTTACCAATGTCTCATATGTCAAATATAAATAATAATGATTAGATCGCCATTCAAATGAGGTGCCTTAACCAGTTACTGGGGGCCGCTGTCTGAAGTGTTTATTCCAAGTACTCGTGCTGCTGTCACTGCAGCACAGCAGCTGTCTAAAGCTGAAATATACAAACCTGAGAAATGTCTTCCATGTCTCGTTAAGATTTTAGTCATTGCTAGAGGTTGTTGGAGGGGTAAATTGTTTGTTCCAATTAAAGCAACACAATGTAACTTCTATGAGAATGTTGATTGATGAGTCTCATCCTCAGATTGATTGTATAATTTGTTAGATAGTTGATTGTGGAGTGTCATCCCTAGGTTCGTCAAATACAGACGATTGGGGTTAGTGGCCGGCTTGACTTACAACCCAAATCGTATCCGACGACCTGGGAAACCCCTTTATACTGAGCAGGATTACCCAATTATGCTAACCTAAGTGACATCATTTATTTTTTTTCAGTATAACGTTTGGTAATTTGAGTTTTATTACGTTATCTGTGAAATTCAATTAAAATCTTCCCAGTTTACATAATTTGCTAAACAACGTTTTGATTGCCAAACCAATTTCGTCAGTGTAAATGGGTATTAATTAGCAAGCTAACATAAGTTTTGTTAGCTACATCCATCATTTTACATTGGGAGTAAATATTTACCAACGGATCGAGCTTGTCTGCCGCAAACGGTTTTAATAAGTCCACAATTCCGCTAATGCTTAATTTAATAGGACTGTTGTTGGTGCTGCTCACACTGATTAACACATGACATTAGCAGCGAGGCATACGTGACAAGCAGACAGCGCCCATCAGAAGAACAGGACTCTGTTTACAATTCAGACTAATAAGAGCAGTGTAATTTCACACATACAGTATTGAACTAATATGATGACTCTCAGCAGTCAGGTGTGCTGTCTGAGGGAGATGCGCTGCTCATCGCAAGTGTTTCCTCACTCCGGGTTTTGTAATTAGCTGTCAGCACCTTGAGCTTGACGTTGTAATTGGGTTCCCATGCTGCTTTAAACTCATTAAAGTTGACTATTTGAGAACTTGATTTGTGCCGTGCCCCTTCAGAGGGACTGAAAAGGAAACACAACGGGCTCACTGCAGCGTTTCGAGATATCAGCAGCGGACCGGTCATCCGCCAACGCGTGCGGGCGGCTAAGAGGAAGAAGACGACAGCTGAGAGGCTTAGTGGATCATCCTTCTCTAACAGTCGGATCCAGCACTGACTGGTCACACGGCGCCGCGTGGCGCTGCTCTTCATCCACCAGTGACAAATTTGACACCCTCCACATCAGCGTTGTATCTTTATACTTTGATTTTCACCACCACCTGTCCAGAGGTAACATCCGCCGTACCAAAACAAACAACACCGAGACTGGGCTGGACTCATTACCACATTAAACCTCAACAGTGCACTATAAGACACTAACCACCTCTGTCCTAGCTCCATGATACCTTCACTACGGAGGATGACCTGAAGGAGCAGTTGCGGATAATGTACAGTCGCATATTCAGCTATTTGAATGGTAAAGCAATGAACAACCTGACCAGATCTGAGGCTTTCCAGTACTTCCATAATGTCAACGTTAAGTGCGTTTTATTATAGAAAGTGGAAGACAAAGCAGACATCGAGCCAAGTCAGCATCGCTAACTTAGCTCGTCACAGCTATCCGAGGTAACTCCGTCAAGTCGCCCTCCCATTTCTTGTACTGTGATCGCAGCTGAATGAAAAGGTTTGACCTAGCTGGATGACAAAGATCCACATGACTCTGCAAGCAGCTGCCCAGCGTAGCTTAGCACGAACACTTGAAACAGTTGAACGCAGCTAGCCTGGCTCTGAAATGCACCTGCAGCGTGCGGCGAACTCTCACAGATACTGGTGAAGTGAAAGGATTCCCCTATGTGTTCCTCACGAAAAGCAACACCTTTTACATCACACTCAGTCATTTAACCATCTGTTGATGTAGAAATATTGATTAGTGCAGCTTTAAACCTCACTTCGATGTGTGGTATGAACACCACCAGTCAGCAAATACCAGGCATGAGACCTTGAATTGAGCTTCTGGGTCTGACAGGCTTAAGTTCAGTCCGTCTCTCTGTCCGTTTTGCTCAGTAAGAACAAAATATTACAAATAAACACATTGCTAATTGAATTATTTGAACGTGAATCTGTCCGGAAACCCTGCCAGATTGCCAACCGTCTCCGGTGGCACCTGGAACATCTGGCACGTACATCAGCAAATCAACCGATTCCCAGAGCCTTGAGACTGGAGCTCAGCGGGCTTCTGCAGTCTGGAGGCTTGCTGTTACTCATTTCTGGCATTGTAATTGTACTCACAAGCCGATGTGACTGCATTTCTCTTTTTCTTTTTTTTTTTTTTTCCCCCTCGCTCTCTCTCTCTCTCACAAGCATATAGTAGCCTGACGCTGAGCCAGAGAGGATAGAGAGCTACAGAGGCAAGGACGTGATGTAGAGTTATTCATCGACACCTCCGCTGCTCCTTTTTCTCCATCAGAAATTCCGTTTTTCTTCTGTCACATTGCAAGAATGGCAGCTGATGAAAGTCCACAGCATCGCACTTGAATATTTATTCGTCTTTCTGCGTGACATTTGATTAAACACCACGGGCCTACACCAGAGCAGATTTAACATACTGCAGACTAGTTTCGATTTTACACTAATTCCTCAGAAGCATAAATGTTAAACTAACAAAAGGTGTTTATGGCGCTCATGGGATCATGTTTTGTAAAGGTCACCGACCTAGCAAACGAGATCACTTTGACAGTGCTGGCCGAATATGGCTGTCCTGAACTTGAGAGGCCTGTTGATTTAGCAGCAGAGCTAGAGGCTTCATAATATTAGCTTTCTGCTAACTGCTGTATAGCCACTATAGTATTACTTTATTTTAGTTCCTCATTATATTTAAGAGAAGATACACATAGATAATTGGTCTGATGGCTGAACAAAAGAGGAGCATCATCTGGTGTTATTTCACATGCATTATTTAATTATTAAACCTCATTGTGACGACAAAAAGAAGAAATAGTCCAACCAGTCCTACTATTTGTTTTTCATACTGATTAAACAAACGAGATATAATGTGTTACGTAGTTTGTATTTATTGAGCCAGGCTAGCTTTAAGCTAAGCTAAGCTAACATTTGTAGCTTCATATTTAGCATACAGGCATGAAAGTCATATCAGTGTTCTCAATAAACTATAACAAGAAAATTAACAAATGTAACATTCAAAATGTCACACCGTTTCTTTAAAGCAGCATACATATATGCACCCATATACCAATATCCCTTAAATAATTCTGAGCCGTGTATTTTAATAAGAAATATCTCACTTACAGCCGCTTTAAACTTCGGTAAATCATTTGGTGGTAGGGAGAATATATTCACTTCATTCAGTAGAGTGTATACTGTAATAGTAATAGTAGAGTAATAGTCTAATAGAACCCTTTAATTGAATCAAGCCTAATCCAATATTAAATAAAACATCTTTAAAGCCACTCAATCTGTTTTTTTAGTTTTTTATTTGGATCCACATCAAATAAATAACAGCCACTTAAATATGTGAGAAAGTGAAAAAAGTTTCTGGATCCGTCCCTTTATCTGGATCCACACCAAACGTTAATGGGGTCTATTTTGGGCTGTGACCCATCCTCCATCCGAGCCTTTTTGCACATCCAACAGACGCGGAACAATATGAGCTTTCATTTGTTGTGTTTCTGTCCACAGCACCGCTCTCTCTATTTAGCTTTTTTTATGTCTGTTTGTTTGGCAACTCCTGAGAGAAAATATCCGGCTCTTTAGCTGCTAAATGCTCCACTATGTTCACCAGCTAGTTGCTTAGCAGCGAGACTAAAGCAACAATAAAGTTGCGTTACGTGAAACCAAAACAGTGAGCTAAAAACGCCAAAAAGGCTTGACCTTTGTTTTCTTTGAACATAGTTTAGACATTAATATAAAAGTATTGATTTGTTGAGCTCTATCCAGAAAAAAAAAATCGATCCACGCTCCCCCCTCTCAACCAATGACATCATTTATGGCTCTGAGAGATTTCTGCAAACCAAAAACTAACATGTTTGCCGCTGCCGTCTCTTTACCTCCCCCCCAGCTCTCTCTCTCTCCCTTCCTCTCTGCTTCCATCCCTCGCCCTCTCTCCCCTCATATCTCCAGCTGTCGCCTGGTAGAATGTAAATGAGCCTCTCAGCACAGAGCCTATGATGGTGTCAGGCCTCTCCTTAGTCTCTGGTCTCATTAGAGGCCTAGTGTAGCTGACATTTACCCAGCCGCTCTGTTGACTAGCTCTTCACGCGGGCCACATGGGTCAAAACAATACACAGTGAAACTTCAACAATCTAAAGGAAGGTCGCTGGACCCTGTGAAATGACTGGACGTCATCTAAAACGCGCTCTAAAAACAAAATCCATACATATTCCTTTCTAAATGACCCATGTGGTCTAATTTGAAGGGAAGTTTGAAATTCAGAGCATTGGTGCATTCGTGATGCCCCGCGCCCTTGCTGTATCGCCTGTACTGTAAGCGTATGCTAGCCGTCAGTATTCGTGCACGCAACGTCAGCGTGATCAATTCCTGGCAGCTGGACTAATTAAGACTCTGAATCAACAGCAAATGCTCCACATTGTTCCCGGCAAATTCCTCTGTCTCTGCACAAATGCGCGCAAACGGCGAAAACGATCTTCGAGGTCGTCCCGCGCGTGAAACCCGCGTGATTTTACACGTTAGTTGCTCCCAGTCTGCCCATTGATTATGTCGGCACGCTGCGCACTGTCGTCTTTAGGAGATAATTCTAATTTGCTTTGATTTTTTTCGGCGAACAACAGCCGTCTCCTGAGCCTCGCCGTTAGCCGGAGGAGCGGCTCTGCGAGTCTGAAATTAATAGGATGGCCGCAGCTATTTCCTGACTCTTCCTCCTCCTCCTGGGATCCTGCAGCTCTGTTTTTCTGCGGTCCTCTCATCCTGTTACTAATGCCTGACTCTGTGTAACCCTTATCTCCATGCTCGCAACATGGCCTGATAGGGCTCTGTGTGTAAGCAATTAAAGCGGCTTATTTGCCAGATAAGTGAGGGAGAGCGGTCAGATTGAAAGCCGCAGGCTGCCAGTATCGGGTCTTTAGGTTACAGCCCCCGGGTTAAATAGCCCGGGGGCGCAGAGCGAGCCAAACGAGGCGCACAGCTCGGTGTGAGTGTGTGTGGAAAAGGCTGAAACTCTGCCAGCGGGAGACACACACACACGGGCGCTCTGTATGTTCTCCATATAACCGACGCACACCGTCACCGTCATAAAGACAGGCGGATACATTTGAATGGTGCCTTCCTGTGTTCAAAAAGCCCTTCACATGTGGGTGGATTTAAGTCGATTTATACATATATGATATAATGTATTCATATTATACATCCATGTCTAATGAACGAGACAAATTCTCTGTGAAGTACTTCTTGTACGCACATCAAAGCCTCCGATTTCTAACAGGCAGACAGGTGACACATGATCAGAACGCAGTCAGTAGTCAGCGCTGAAGTACCGAGAAGAGAAAGGCGCTTTTAAAGGTGCACCGCGTAGGTTTGGGGAAGACATTTTAATCAGAAGAGAAAGATCTTGACTGACTGAACAACACAATTTCATACCCGTTTCATTACTTTGTTTATATGTGGCGGACCCTGACACCTTTCTAGCGTCAGACAGTGTTCTGGGACCTTATTTTCCTCTGAGAACAGCTTGTTTGTTCACTTATGGAAAAGATAAATACATCTGAGTTTGTATTAATGCCTCATTAATATTGTAAATATTTAAATTCTTAGTTTGAATTTCTTCTCCAAAATCTACATAGAGACCCTTTATTATCACAGTGACTAGAATGGCACTCAGTAGAGCGCATACCTCCTCCAAGGCTCGACAGTCCACTTTATTTCTGTCAAGCCTGATCCAATATCACACTATTAACCCTGTACCACTGCGTAATTCAAACCACCCATAACTGTTTAAAGGTGCTATATGTAAGATTGGTCCCTTGGCAGATTCCTACTCAAAACAAATTGGGTAAAGCATATAACGAGTGAACCTTCACTGCTAACTGCTGCTAACCGTAGCTAGCTCGGAGCAAGTTGGTGTTTATAAAGCTAGCACAGGAGCTTTAGACTGAGATGGGCCGGGGCTAGCTGGTTAGCGTGCTAACTTCAGTAGATAACAGGCAACACAATACACAGACTTCATCCCATCAACGCTGTTATTTCTCCACATTCTGCTGATCATTTCCGTTAATTTTGAATGTTTTCAACTAAAATTCTTACATATTGCACCTTTTAACCTTTTAAGCAAACCACTAAATCAACAAAACATCACAATCTCCATTATCGCAGAAGAATCATTTTTGGATCGACATCAGATTGTTCTCACTCATAGATACATATAGATATAAGATAGATATAGATAGATATAAATGATCTCGCAAAGTTAAGGAAAGTGAGAAAAAATTAATCAAAAAGGGTCTATTCTGGGCCGAGAACCATCCTCCATCCAGGTTTCATGGAAATCTGTTGAGTAGTTTTCGTGTAACCCTGCTCACAAACCAACTGACAAGCGGACACGGGTGAAAACACAACGTTGTCAGCAGAGGTCAGAATCTGTACGCAGAGAAGAATTTAGTGCTCCGCTGACCATATTGGAGGTCTCCAGGCTTGAATTTTATATCTGCAAAGTTACCCTCAACCCTTTTTATATTGTGCACCATATTTCTGACATTCTTTATGCCAATTTCCAAAAAAGACCAAATCCACAAGGGTGAACAGTTTGTGCAGCTATACTACCGATTACATCTGAATGTAAACAATCAGAACTTATGACATGGTTTACTCTTCCTCTTCTATTTCTGCCGTGCTTGCGTTTATTTCTCCAGTCCCACTGGACGTGCATTTTGCAGGTCAGAGTGTTTGGGATCCAAGGTTATTTTAAACGAACTTAGACCTAGTGGAAAACCACTCTCTCAATTATAAAACAGCACGTGTTGTGATGTCGATCCTGCACTTTTGGTGTAAATTTTGTGCCCTAAAAAATCTACGTTAACGGAATGAAAAATTTTGTATTGACAGCAGTTTAGCTAAAGTTACCTCAGTACAATGACTTGCTTTGCCTTCAGCGCATGTGTATGCTACACCCCAATTAACCACTGACTTTAGAGTAAACTAGGGGAGTAATTACGGATGCAGCAAAGTGTTTTCTCGTAGATGGATAAGTCTGTTGATAACATATGTTGGAGGAATTGAACAAGGCAGCTCATATAGCTTTATTCCACTCTGAATAAGCCACTACAGAGCTCCACTGTTGTCCATCAAACTCCTCAGTGAGTCACTCTGTTTCACTGGATGATGTGTTCCGTCATTAAAATCAACATGGACGCTGCAGTTTATTTTCAGCTCAGTTCCGCAAACCTTCTGCTGCTAAAAATACTCGCAAGCGCACCAAATTTGTCATATCTGCTTCTAAAATGGTCTGTGTTAGTTAGTGTGACTCACCGGACGTGGACTTGTTGTTAAAACCTGCCATTGTGCACCTATTCATCCCTGACTCCCCCCCCGCCCGTGCGCGCGGCTACGGGAAAAAACACCAACGAGCTCCATGCTAGCAACCTACGTGCTAAAAATAAAAAACTCGGCAAGGCACCCTTAAACGACCGCTAATGGTGGAAAAAGTTAAACGAGCTAGAAGTCCTTGCCTTTTCTTTTATTAGATTTTTTTTTTAATGCCACAGGGTTGCTTTTACAAGAATGATAGAATGATAGCTGGCACACTAGCTAGCATAGGGTATTTAGTACGAGTTAGCGTACTTATCTTAACGGTACCATCAACAACCTGCTTGTTTGGGTAAGCTGACTCTTTTCTAGTGTCTACAGCCTCTTTCACACACACACACACCGCTACCTCACAAATGTCCGAATAAGCTGGCCCAAACATTATACAGACTTTTTATTAGAAAGTCCGCGTAACGTCCGATTGAGCCAATGTCAGGAGTGAGTGGGCATGTAGTTGATGTTGATGAAAAGTGACCAGAATCGTATTACTTTAGATAGAGTGTATATTGTGATTGCCTTTATATTTTATTCCTATTACATACACTTATTGTTACTTCTTGTTTATTTCAGATACCATTACACATTTTATCATTGGCGAAAGAGGAATAAAAAAGTCCTGGACAGCAGAATTGAAATGCTGTAGACAGTTAATTCTTTATCGTATTCGGTCACCTACGCCTTCTAACCGAGGACACGAGTATCTAGCTGCAGCACACCGGTGTTCGCACAGTAGGGGTAGACATATTATCGGCCCTGACTGAGATTCAGCATTTTTTCAAATTTTGGTATCGCAGATTTTTCAGAGAAAGATTCCCGTAAAATAAAGTAATTTAAAAAATGTGCTGCTGTGGCTCTGATGCAGTATCAAAGTTAACAGCCTATAAACGCTGAATAATCTGAACCTGCAAAGTAACTCTTAATTAACTGTATTGAATAAACGTGGTAGAGTGAGTAGTAGCAGAAAATGGAAATGTTTAAGTAAAGTGCCGAATAATTGTTCTCAAGTGCAGTATTTGTATAAATTGTGGTCTTAGAACACTGTGTGTTCATTTTTAGAACAACCAGTGTTTTAAATTTTGACTATCAGTTTTCAGTCTTACTTTCTTTATAATAATCAGTATCGGCCCTGAAAAAGCCATATCAGTCGACCCCTAATGCACAGTGTCCCTAACAGTCACAATAAGCTGAACAATAACAATGAACATAATAATAAGAGTGTACTATTAAGAGACATTCAGGGAAAAAGCAGGAAATCACTGAGTGACAAAGAGGCTTTCAAGGCAACAGGCGTACTAAATGAAGCTTACCTGGGTCACAGCAAACTACGTTTTGAAAGAAACCCTTCCACATCAGATTTTCTGATAATGCTTCAAATCTACAAACAGTCTAAAATAGCTCCTTTCTTGTTTTTTTCTCGAGCTCGGTCAATTATCTAGCGGTCCAGCACAACGGCTTCCGGATGTGGCTGGTCAGGGAGATTTGCTCACAGAGCATGGCACAAAAACATGTATGGATTGGGGAAACGAGAAAAAAAAAAGAAAAAAAAGGCAGCAGTAACCGAGTCTGCTTTTCTGAAGACACGGCGGCGGAGTAACGGAGAAGACTTCGACCTTGGCTGTGACCTGAACAAACTGTAATGAGTTCTGAACTTCTGCCTCGGCTCAGTATTGTTGTGGTTTTTCAGAGTGCTGAGAGCTGGTAAACAGGATATTGAGTCCCAGATGGGTTTGGCTCACATCATGAAAGTACTGTAAGGCCCACAGCTCCGCACAAACCATCAGCCATCGAAATGAAACGGAGGGGAAGGGGACGGGTGGGAGCGAAGGAGGGCGGAGGGGAGCGCGGGGAAGAGGGAAAGAGATGTTTTTCTGCTGTCCAAAATGTGCGTCGGTGTGTTTGTTTGGAGGCTGGAGTTATCCCGCGTGACGGGCACATGTTTTATAAGCCACCGGGCCACACACAGAGCAGCACTAAGACGCAGCTGAAGAGATAAAACGGCCACGCGGGGGGGAAGAAGAACCTGGACACGGACCAGCGGATCTCCATTTCTTCCTCACTGTCTTTTTTTCCCTGTTTCTCTAACCCTAATTTCTTCCTCTCTCTTTTTCCCTCGCTTCGCATGAAACCGGATCACAGTCAGCTGGAGAAGGAGCGCTGGATGAGCGGGGGAGGATGGTGTGAAAAAAGGGAACTACAAAGACCAGGGTTGTCCCAGCAGAGGAGGATTCTGGGGCGGCAATAGACGACAAGCGCCAAAGCATGTGCGTATCGAGCAAGTCTTGGAGCCAGAAGCAACACACAATGTTAAATTCCGAGTCATTTTGTTTCTTTCGTCATCATTTTTATCGTTTTTTTGCGAAGGTTAACTGAGCATGCATGTTTTTGTTGCTGCCGTAAGGTTTGCTGGAGCATCGAACGGGCAAAAAGGTCATCTCTGGGTAATTGTGGTCGTCGTTTATATCAGTTGCCATAACGTCGTATTAATCAACTTCATCGCTGTGATCTGGCCTAATGTGGACGTCGATAGCCACAACTTTCAATTAGGACTCAGAGTAGGAATTGCGTTGTATAGATATCGGATAATTCTGCACCATGCAATGTTCGTTAAATGCCAAAGCTCGGCACCAATGTGGGGAGCAGTGCCGCCTAAGTGAGGGTGTGGGTGGCGGATTGGTGTGTGGCTTCTGTTACAGCTTCCAATCATGTTTTTCTTTACATAGATGATAAAAAATGGACATTTAATAAATTCTTATATCTGCTTTTATCCACATTATAGTTTGTGATAGACTACTTACTGCACATAGGTCACATAAAATTTTCATTTTCAGGTTCAAACCTTTGTTTTGCGTGCCTGCTAAAAAATGTTTACATGCTTTCATTTTCAAAAAACACATTAATTTTCTCATACTGTCCATCGCTGCAGCACCTCTGTTCGCCCTCTTCCTGAAAGCTCCGTTTCAACGCCTGTCTCTTTAAGGCTCACCCTCCTGCTCTGATTGGCGAGGCCTAAGGAGGCACCGCCCACCATCTTTCTGCTGGTGTTTTTGCCACGGCCATGGTGGCAAAAACATCAGCAGAAAGATGGTGGGCGGTGCCTGGGGGCGTGACAGAGGGCGACTATCTAGTTGTGACATCACCACGTTACGGTAGTCCTGACGGTTCGTTTAAAGCAACAGTCTCTAAATACGAGCTGTGTGCATTTCTCTGTGGTTTAAACATTTTGATACTTTCACAGTATTCATTTAGCACCTAGAACTGCTTTATAATAAAAAAGATAGGCCATATTACTTTCTACGATATGGGGCCTTTAATGAGGGGGTGGGGATGGGTGAGGTTTTAACAAAGACACCCTTAACCACAATCTTTCCCCTAACCTTAACAATGCAGTCATTTTAAAAAGTGGTCCTCAGCTCATCTGCAGTAGAGTACAGAAACAGAGTTCTCTCTGAACCCGACCGAGTATGAGCGATTAGTAACAGAGCCCGACCCAACCCGACAGCTACCTGATCCGAGCCTGATGTGGTTCATGTGCGCTGACGCACTGAGTTTGTGTGACCCCTGTCAGGCAGCTGTTGCCATGGTTACAACTTGCCCGTTTACCCTGATTACAGACATGTACAGCGCAGATGACCGTGAAACACGCGGAGCTGTCAACGGACGTGAACATAACCTGACCCTGACACCATTTCTAAACTCTTGTCAGAACCCGGTCCAGCCCGAGTGGTCCTGTGGCTTGGGTCAGGCATCCATGCTCTAATCTGAAAAGTGAAGGTGAGCACAATCAAAATGTCTCTTGTGCTGTTATTTCTCATTCCGCTGTAGACATACATGCTGTTGTACTGTACGATACGTACGCTTACGTTATAATACACGTCTTTAACATCTCTCTTTTCTTTTTCATTTGTTATCTGGTGTTTTAGTTGATATACGACCAAATTGTGAATTTACCTAGATGGCAACACCAAGTGGATGAGTAAGATAAAAATGACTTAAAGGGTAACACCCCAAATTCTTTACACATTAAAGTGTGTTTACAGGTCTCGTGGAGTTACCCTGCATATATGAAAAAAAGTAGTAGAAAGCCTTCTGTGGCTCCAAAGGAAGCTGCATGTAATCTCATAGAGCGCCTCCAGTGATGTCACTCGCCGCTTATGTTGCATTGTGGGTAATGTGAACACACATTAACGTTTCCCCATTCAAGTGAGGTTGATCCTCTCTCTCCGCTCCTGTCCCATCGCCTACACACAGTCTTTTACCAAAATAAAAGCAAAATCTGCCCGGAAATACTTAATTATAAGTAAATCTATAAAAGAGAGAATCACGTTACAGTTTCCTTCACTCATGTTGCTCAGTGTCAGTTATAAACTTTTTCTTTTCAAAGAGAAATTAACAGTATGAACTACTTTCCCCAATAAATTCACTGGTGTTATTGTTTCTCAACGCCGGCTACTTTGGATCATTATATTCTGCTAATGGGCCCATTTTCTAGTCTGTTAATTCATTCAATAGGAACATTTTTTCTAAATGAGTAAAGAATATTGCCACATTAGTGTCTGTACATTCAGCCAGCCTTTTTCTGCAACTATTGTGAAGCCACACGAATTAAAAAATCATTGCACTGCGATTACTTTTTTATTACTGGAAACCTGAACTCTCCCAGCAGGTGAGGGGATTCAGAGTTTCCAGGAGCGCTACAGCAGGAGAAAATGGAAATCAATGCCGGTGCTAACAGTCACATTTATCACACATTTGACTCGACTCAAAAGTCCACAGCGGCCAATGTGAAATATGGTGAAAGGACCGGTCAAAATGAAGGCCTGCCAGTAACTGTCAGCAGGCCTGTGAGTCCAAGTGTAACTAGAAGACAGAGTTCAGAGGGAGAGATGTATAGGAACCTTTTGCTATTGTTTCATCATTTCTGTAGAGCTCCTGTTTATTCGGCAGCAGATGAATTTGTTTTATTGAAATGAAACAGAGCGAGAGCGGAGCGCGCCCGCAGATCAAATAGAATCCCAAAGAGAGCGGGGAGGAAAAAAAAAAACGAGCCCTCGCTTCCCACTTACATCAAACACCTGCACGGTGGGTGCCAATCAGCCGCCGATACTTTACACAAATTTCAATGGTTTGAGGAGAGGAGAGCGCAAACTCGCCTATCAAGGCGGTACAGCCGAGCACCCGACCTCTTCTCAAGTCTTTCATTTGGTGCGGCGAGGAATAAATCCCCGGGCAGTTACACTGAGGCTCGCAGGTTTCATCTCACACATTCAAAAGCTTTTCATACATCACTGCGAAAAAAAATGTCCAGGCATCATCGGGGCTATTTTTCTTAGAATGAAGACAAAAACCTGCCAGTGGTAATATCATAATTCCTCTGACTCCGAGACAAGTAGTATCACGCTTCCTCCACCCGCATGAAGATAATGAGTGAGGTGAAATCAGATAGGAAGCAGGTGAAGCTGTCTGAACCCATTTAAAGGTGCAGTATGTAGGAGGGCAGCATATCCAGAGTTACTGCTAACTAAGGGGCGGCTGTGGCTCAAGGAGTGGAGCCAGCGTCTTGTTATCGGAAGGTCGCTGGTTTGAAGTGCACCTTGCGTGGCAGCCACCGCCATCAGTGTATGAACATATGAATTACTGTAAGTCGCTTTGGACAAAAGTAGAGCCGTAAATGTAACTGCTGCCGACTGTAGCCACCGCTAACAAGTTAGCTCAGCTAGCGGTCCGGACTGGGAGTTTGGAGTCCGGAGGATTGTTGGTCAGCAAGCACAGTAGCTTTGGACCGTTACGGGCCGGGGCTAGCTAACTTCAGTAGATATCACAATACACAGCTCACCATTCAGTAGCTTCACCTGTCATAACCAGAGATGACGAACACAAACTGAGGTGTGTGCAGTCTTTAAAGTGTGTGACTGTTAAATTCACTATGAGATACCCAGAGTTAGCTAGCTTGCTAGGTGTCCCATAAATTGGGGCAGCTGAGCAAATTAGTGTGGTGAAAAAAATATATATATATATTATCAACAAAGTGTGAAGAATTAACAGTTTGACATTATGACGTCTTGACCCTTTCAGGTACAGTGCTCCCGTGCTAGCTCCGAGCTCCCAGTCCAGACCGCTAGCTGCACTTCTATCTGAGCTTGACTGGCTAACGGCAGCTACAGTTAGCAGCGGTTAGCATTAACCCATGGTGATGTCGCTCCCTATTTGTTTTGAGTATGAATTGGACAGGTGGCCAGTTGTTACGTATCGCACTTCGTAATGTAGCCAGCTAACATCCGCGTTAATTTTCATCTGATCTTTTAATGTCAATCCCAGCTAACATTAGGTGAGAAGGGGGAAACGCTCTGGACAGGATGCTAGTCAATCACAAACATTCTATACCTACAGGCAGTTTCAGAGCCGCCAACCAATTAAGCTAACCTCCATGTCTTTGGACCTTGGTGTGTGTAGAAACAACAATTTCAATCAATCAAGTTAATTATATATATTTTGCCAAGCCCTAGTTAAAATTACCTATGAGCAAAAAATATGTTAGCTTAGCTTAGTTTAGAGACTTGGGGGAGCTGAATGGAATTCAGCCGCAATTCACTTTATCAGTTACACCTGTGCTTTATTTTTTCTTATAACAGGGACTTCTTCCATGTTTTATTTCACATCAAGTAGGTAAGGGTTGAATGTAAATGCTTACTTCGTATTTAAGGACTTTTTTATTGTTAAAATGTAAAAAGAAAAAGGAATTCCCCCTGTATCAGACTGATTGGCTTACATGTACTTACACTGTGACTTTAATTCTACAGTCTAGCTTCTTTTAAACCTATTCTATTTTAGCTTACTTTCCTATTTCTTAACTTATTTTAATGCTTTATATCTTGAAGTCTTCCATACTTGTTTTTAATGTATTTTTAAATATAATTTTTAATGAATTTGAATGTAATTTTAAATGTATTTTAATGTAATTTTATGCCCCTGTCAAGCACTTTGAGTTGCCTTGTGTCTGAATTGTGCTATACAGATTGACTTGCCTTGCCTTGCATGTAAAAATGTCGGTCCAAAATCTGCCGTGTTTATGAACAATTTTTTTTATAAAAAGAAGTTTCATTAATAAGAGCGGGTCACCCACAAAGACAGACTGATTCAAAGACTCCCCACTGCTGCTGTGTTGCATGTCACAGCTGTTCGGCGCTAAGTCAGCCTGGTTTTGGCGGGGAGCAGCGGACCGCGAAGCCTCGGTGTCATCACTTTGGATCAATGGCGAGGCGGCGCGAGGACGAGGTCACGTGACCCGCGGAAAAAAGGTGACATTGGCTGGCTCCGCGGGCGCTGGCCAGACAGTCGGCACCGGGTCGCCCAGCTGGAAGGGGGACCGGTGTGACCTGAGCCAGGCGGCCCCGAGCTTTGAATTAAAGCCGATCATTCATGGTGGAGGAGCTGCTGCTTCCAGCTAATTGGGGACTGCCAGGGCTGCCAGTTCTGCTCTGAGGGAAGGAGCTACTGGCTGCTAAAAAGTTGCCAGGCGACGTCATTATGTGATTTGCTGCATCCCCTCTGTTCTGTGCTGAGAGGCAGCAGTGCTGGAGGAAGTCTCCGCGTTCTTTATTCAAAAAAGTAATGATTCATTCATGGAAAACTGCTTCATTAGGTACAAGTCTGCAAAATCCTACTAAAACTGGCAATAGACGACTTTTTTGCTTCTACTTGTCATTCTGGGGTAAATACTGACTGCACAGTGTAATGGCTGCAGGAAAAATGACACCACCCGGGTAAAGATTGGTTCCCTTTAAACCTCGCTATCACTGTGCTGTTCGGCCCGCCCCACCGCACTGGACTTTTCCCACAAAAAATTAAAAGGTCACATTACGGCGAGTCTGCCACTGCACAACCAAAACAGGAAGAGGCATTGATTTACACGGTCACTATTCCCAGGTAACGGTGGAACAACCGGAATAACTGCAAAAAGAAAAAGAACCCCCGCTGATGGATGAGGCAGAGAAGCTGAAGAGGGAGAGTGGTAGAAACTGAGGTAAAACAAGAGCGAACTGACAGGCACCGACTTGTTACCCCGCTAACTCGCGTTTCCCCTCACCAGCGGGACTGGAGACGGTTGAAAACTGACATTCTTTCAACAGGATCAGTAAGTAACAAAACCTGCCTACTCATTAAAACAACCAAGTGTTTTATTGTGCCTGTTTCACAGCGCTGGGATCAGGGTTTCAAGGTCAAACTGAGATTCTTATGGTTGTCGTTTGCTCCGGACAGTAGCCACGGTGCTACCGATAGATACGCTGTATTTGCAACAGCGGCGCCAACACATATACCAAGGGGGGAAATACCAGAAGGGGGCAAAGTTGTATATTTCTGCTTTAACTAAAAATATCAGCGCAACATTTTCATGGTTGCAGCAGTGATCCCGAGATTTAGCGTTGTTATATATTTTTTTTTATAAACAGCTGAGATTATCGCAGTTTCCCGTTGCGCGTGATTTAAATGAACAAAAACCCGTATTTCCACCTTTTCCCCCATTTACAAAAATGTACATCATGTAAAACAGGAGGTTCAAATGCATCATTGGGTGCACCCAAATGCCGCGGACCTAGATGAAAAAAAGTTGAGTCTGGAGCCCTGAGTATGTAGCAACAAAATGTACGGAATGTAGCAAAAGTAAAACTGTCGTACAAAACTGCCTCTTTGGCTGATATTATAGCCGCCTATATATCGCGCTAGTTTAAACTATTTGACAATGTGGCCCCTCTGAAGGGTCACAAGAGAAATCTGACAGGTCTCGAGTAGATTAATAGGGTAACAACGAAGTCCTAAAACACACATTTATAAATGTATTTCTTTTTTTAATAACTTTTGACTGAATCTTGCTTTTTGTGAATTTTTTTTTTTTACCTCTTTGGGCCTTGAACAGTTACTGAAATTTGACCATGTTCGGTGGGTAAATGTCTCTTTGGCGGGACTTCGACATGACCCAACTGGGAAAAGTAGCGGGCGACTCTAGCTGCCAAATACATGTAGTGCAATATACTTGAGTAAATGTACTAGGCTACTTTCCACCGCTGAATATATTTTAACACCAGTTTTTGGATTTAGACCAGCAAATAGTCGAGACATTATTGTTCTCAGCTGTTTGTTATCACTATTCATTTATCGATTGTGCAAGTCAAATAGCTTCCATGGAGCAGAGTTGATGGAATTCAACAGAAGCAGCAGTTGGGGGGGTTTTAGCTTCACAAACATGCGTCTGAAGCAGAACTGTTTAAATGTGTTTTTTTTGCCTTCCAGCTATGTGGTGTTTAAAGCAGAGGCCGGGCGAAAGGGTGAGGGAGGATGGAGCGAGTCCACGCGGCTACCGGAGCAACCGAGCGATGCGTTGTCTTTCTATTTCCACCATCACAGCGGCTCCGTCTGCACCTTTGCTCCAGACCGCTGTTATTTCCATCCACCCTCCGCTCCTGTCATCTCTCTGCTGTGCACCACTCTTGTGAAACTTCCACCGTGCACCACCACCTCCTCCTTCTTGTGTTCCTGTTTTTTCTTTTCTTATCAAATTAAAAAGCATTAGTTCCCTGGCAGGTGGAGGGGGAGGGAGTGTCCCCCTCAGCTCCCTGCCTCTGTGACACTGTGTTTCATCATCAGAGGGCCCCCCCTGCACGATTCGCTCCAGGTGAGCCGACGTTAGTCACAGCGCAGGAGGCCAGATCCATACATCGCCGTGAAAATGAGTGGACTTCCTGACAGGCGGTGTGGCGCTCAACGCCGACAAGGACGTGCACCACATCCTGGGATGTGGGAGTCCACGGGGGGTGAGCACTGATTGGGCGAAACAAAGTGAATTTTGACACTGACTAACGCCTGGAGAACTGAACATGTCAGATTTATATACACGTTCAGGGATTTTTGATTTTAGTGGCTTTCTTTTTATGGGTCTGTGGAGAACAATATTTCACTCACATGTGTGCACGATGAGAGTGAACTCTAAGGCTGAATTTAACTAAAAATGTCCTTTTTCACACTGGGGTTTGGTGTGCCACCAAACCCCAGTGTGAAAAAGGACATTTTTAGTTAAATTCAGTTATTTTTAGTTGAATAGAGTCAGTTTCAAAGAGCCCTCGTGGGATTTTTTTTTTTTTTTGCAATTTTACAGATCCAACAAAAAATAAATAATACCCAGGACAATACAATTAAATGAGTGTGAGGCACCGCTGCCTTGAAAGCTGTGCAGGAATGCAGTCAGGCAGTTGCAGTGGAGACTGACTGATGGATGTCAATGTTGGAAAGTGAAATTATTATTATAATTTTTTTTTTGTCTGTTGCAGATAAATTCATCTTTTCCATTCGTGCCTCCATCCAAAAAGATTATAGGACTGTGACTGACGGCTATAATAAAACGGTTTCGGTCCTGGGACCGGACACCGGCGCGGTGCCGGTGCGTCTCCGCGGCCCGCCCGCGCGTCTCTCACCGGCGGGGACAAACTCTCAGCGGCCCCCCGAGAAAGAGAGAGAGAGAGAGAGAGAGAGAGAGAGGCTGAACGGCTCTTACCTGTAATTGTCCCACTCCCTTCCCGCACCTTTGACGCCCTCTCAGACCATCGGCGGGGCTGCTGCTGCTACAATCCAGAGGTGAGTCTGTGGTGTGGAGACATTTGAGTCCTGTGCCGGCGGAGAGAGAGAGAGGGAAAAAAAACCGGGAGTGGTGGCTTTTCTTTTGATTTTTTTTTTTTTTTTTTTTTTTCCCAGATGAAATCAAACTGCTTGATCAGAATCAGACACGGTTTCTTCTTCCTTTTCTTCTTCTTCTTCTTCTTCTAACGCTCGGGCACCTCATCCGCCGCGCAGCCGAGAGCCTCCCGCATCCGAACCGAACCTCTCCTGTCTTTTTTTTTTTTTTTTATTCCGATAGAGTCCAGAGGAAAAAAGCAGGAGCTCCGAGGACGGCTATAATGAGCTTTTAATTTGCGTCCTTGCTCGTGCGCCCTCACCCAGAGGATCAGACCTCACACTCGGAGTTGAACAGATGAACGTCTCACTGTCGGGGGGGGATCGATCCGGATCAATCACTTGAGCCTGCGGTCTTTACCCCGCCGCGTCTCTCCCCGGTCTGACAGCTCCGCTCTGCGCGCACTAACTTTTATGGAGACTCCGGAGCGCACGGCGCACCGCCGCGACTCTCCGCCGGTAACGCGTTACCCGTACTCTGATTACTGCGGAGGATTTGTGTCATATTTAGATGTGACGCGCTCATTTGAATGTCACAGTGACTGATCCGGAAGGAAGCGTGTCTTCTGCCATCACCTCCAAATGAACCTCGTCGTGATAATCCACCATAATCTAGTTAAGAGATGGAAAAGTGCTGAAGAACGTTGTCATTTCCTCAAACCAACTGCACGATCGTTATACTAAAGTCAATCTGGGGGAGAATAATGATTCACAAAGAGAAAAAAAAGGAAATTAATGATAATGATTCTGATTCTGTGAATATTTAGGACACAATCTGTAATGCAGGAAGTGTAAAGCAAAAACAACGCGTCAGAGGAATGAGTTGAAGTACAACGATGAAGTGTTTATTACCAGGTGATTAAAATTTATTTGGATCATTGAGCTCAACAGTGATCAATTTCCCCACCCGTGACATCATCAGTCCCACCAAAACCAAAAGCAATTCACAAAAGACCAAAACATGATCACGTCTTCGATCTCCCGCCAACACGATCATCAGCTGCTTCCACGCTCAGTCTCTTAACTGATGCTCTGAGTGTGAAGGTGTGGAGTGTGTGTGTGTGTGTGTGTGTGTGATGAACTGCTGAACTGTGGACAGCATCCGCCTCTGCGCCTGCCTCCTCAAAAACGCTCCAATGCTGCCCTCATGTGGACGTTTTGGTGTATTTCACCACACGTCACTGACATTCTCAAAGGGTAATATACCAGTTTTACACATTGTTGTGTCTTTAGGAGTGCTACTGCATAGGTGAAAAAGTAGTAAAAAGCCGTTTGTGGTACAGAGGAAGCTCTAGCAATCTGATTAAGTGCATTGTGGGTAATGCAGGCGCCAGGTTTTGGAAAGCAGTCCACTGGTTGGACAGTTTCTAAACAAAACTGATAGAGCAGAACCAGCAATAACGTCGTTTTTATCCTACGCCTTCTTCCTTTTTTAACCCTGACGCCTACATTACCCAAAATGCAACCTAGCTACTGAGTGACATCACCGGAGGCAATTTATCACATTGCATGCAGCTTCCACTGGAGCCACAGCATACTTTAAACCACTTTAATCACATATGCAGACCTGTAAACACACTTTGATGTATAAATTGGTGGAGTTACCCTTTAATGCAAGAAACAGGAAACACTGGAGAAAGTATAGGCGACACTCAGAAAATACAGTTTGATCAAAAATGTTTATTCCACGGTGAAAACATTCCTGTCACACACGCACACACCCAATTTTCTTTTTACAAACAGCAAAGTTCCGCAGTATAATGCATGTGAGGAGACAAACAAAATAAAAATCAGAAAAGTGACATAAGCACAAAGTGATTGGCTTTTGCAGTTCATTCAGAAATAAAAAGGGAACACTTAAGAGAGTCCTTTCAGCTCGGTCCGTCGGGAAGGTCAAAACGGCCGACGCCGTTCGTGTCATCCCAGAGGCGATCTGAAGAGAGATCGGGTGTCACGTCCGTCTGCGGAGGACTGATACGAGCGAAAATGTCCATGTGCTCCAGACTCAAACGATTGTTCAGGCTGCTTCTGAAAGGCATCAGCGGCTGTAGTAGTAGTAAGTAGTCCATGGACTCGTTTTCCCAGAGTTCCCTCAGCATTCCTCCTTGATGTAGATTTGTTCGTCTGTGTCGGACTCTATGTGCTCCAGCCGGTCCGTCTGTCCGTTCATGATCTCATCGGGAGTTTTCATGAACCTGGTCAACGGGACAAGGAGAGAACATTTGTCATTCATTCACACTTCTGTTTATAGTGTTTGTACTATGTAAACCTCTGTTACTGAGGTAATGTTGGATTCAAAAAAATGTAACTCTATCATGTTGAACTTTCAAATAGTTGTCTTCAAGTTGTCGTACCTAAATAGAAGCCTTTGTCCGGGCTCTTTCCTGATAATGTTCAGTTTGTAGTAGTGTCTCAGTGCTCGCGACATCTTCTCGTACGTCATATTGGTCCTGTTCTGTAAGAGGGAAAGAACAAAAGCAGGTTTTAAAGAGGGGCAATATGTAAGAATTCCTGTCAAATTCATACTCAAAAAACAAACAGGGAGCAGCATAACCGCTAACTGCTGTTAACTGTAGTTGCCATTTGCAAGTTAGCTCAGTTAGCCGTGAGGCTAGCGGTAGGGACTAAGAGCTCGGGGACCAGGGAAGTGTTAGTGTTTACACCGCTGGCACAGGAGCTTTAGACCTGGACAGGCCGCAGCTAGCTGGTTAGCATGCTAACTTTAGTCGATATCTCTCCAACACAATTCATAGACATCATAGTGTCGACGTTGCTAAAACGTTCAACATTCTGTTAATCATTTTTGTCAATTTTTGAATGTTTTCGACTAGAATTCTTACGTATAGCCCCTTTAATAATATTATTGTGACAGAGGCTGCACTGGTTCATGGTTTGGTCACATGGGGGAAGAAGAACATGTCGAAAACATAACATCTGACATAGAATCATCTGCCTCTTGAAACTTTCGACGCAGTGTTTGTGGTCCGTAAAAACCAAAACAATAACTAAAAGAGGCTAAAAAAACATCTGTGGATCTGAGGAGAAGGTGCAGACGTTGAGCTCATCGCTAAGGGCAACAACTTTCATGTTTTAACCCCGATTCCAAACGTCTATGTGGACTATATTGATCCATGCAGCTTTAAAAGTCATAGTCATTACATTCATTTTTAGCTTCATACTTCTATTCTGCGTGTCGACTAGAAAATGCTTATACGCTTTGCTGTCCAAAAATCACACTGCATTTCTCACCATATAAAGGCAGTTTGTTAATACGGGCTGTGTGCATTTCTCTGTGGACTGAGCATTTGGAATCTTTCACAGCTGATGAAGGTTCTCAGTCATCCGGGGCAACTGGACTTGTTTTAGTTTCTTGTTTCAAGAAACTGAAACAAGAAACTGTCCATTTGCCTACGATTCAGCACCTGGACTCTTTCATAGTATTTATATAGCATCTAGGCCTGATTTATTATCAAAAAATGACATTTAAATCTCACTTTCTACAATATGGGACCATTAGAGACTTGTAGAAGCTTAGCACAAACCATGATCTGAAAGGTGGAAACATTAAACCTGCAGTAAGCTGATGTTTTGGCCACTTGGGGGCAGCAGACACAAGCTGCAGACAACAGCGACATACAGTATTATTGCCTCATAGAGGTAAAGCCAGCATGTAAGCAACAGCGGCTTATTTACACATTCAGCAGAGATGGAGGAACGTTAATTCTCATTCGGAGTTTCTGGTCATCCAGTGAATGCAGGTCTTAACACTATATTCTCTTTTTTAAGGGAAATATCAGGCTCTTTACTTTCTAGATTCCACACTCGATTTACCAGCTGGTCACTGTCAGTGCCACTGGAGAGCTAAAGGTGAGCCGGTAAACTAGGTGTGATCTGTGAATTCATCACTGTGAGCAACATATTCTATAATAACATCATCTTTGGAGTCATTGTAGATGTAAATAAGTAATGATTAGTGCAGCTATGCGATGTGACAGGAAGGACAGTGATGGGTGGGATGTCCCTGCTCACCGAGACAGTAAACTGAACACCTGGAGCCCTCTGCCGGGTGTGTGTGTGTGTGTGTGTGTGTGTGTGTGTGTGTGTGTGTGTTTACCTTGTGGTTGCCCCAGAGCCTGGCCAGGCCGTTGGGGTCCATGATGCGGAAGACTTTGCTCTCTGCATCCTCCCAGCGGATGTAGTTCTCGTACCTGCTGTCTGACAGGAGCTGGTAGACGTAGTCCCACAGCAGCCTGCAGTCTGCAGCCACACGGCAGGGAAACACGGGGCGTTTGCATGAGATTGCGTGGATTCAGAGGTTTGTTTTTGTGACAGTTTGTGTTTAAATAAAGACACCACCTCATGAAGCATTAACATTTAAACTCACGAGGGCTGAATCTCACCTGCTATCCGTCCGATGGGTATCTGCTGCTCCTCTGGAGGAGACACGGGCATGATGACGTGGTTCCTGTAGAGCGCCTCCTCCTGCTGCTGCAGTAGATGCTGCTGCTGCTGCTGCACCTGCTGCTGGGTCATTGGTATCTGGTGGTGGTGGCTGTGGACTTTCCCCTCACGCCCGTTCTCCAGCGTCACCTGAGACTGGCTCCCGCCGCGGCTGTGCCTGAAGTCCATGGCGGCCCCGCCGCTCCTGTTCGGGCTGAGGAGCAGGGGGTTCATGATGGCGCTCGGCATGAGCTGGATGACGCGCGGAGGGCCCGCCTCCGGGCCCCCGGGGCTGCCCGGGCACGGGGCTTCTCGTGGCGTCGTGCAGCGGCCATTAGGCGCGGCCGGGGACACCGACAGCGGGTACATTTCCTCTGGCAGGTGGTGGTTGCTGTCAGGCAGCTGGGAGAAGGTCTGGAGGGGGTCCTCGTTGGCTGGGCGGGAGTGGTTCGGCTCCGGGGGGGACCGCCGGGTGGCTGGATGGTGGGGGGAGCGGGAGCGATGCCGCAGCTCGATGGTTGGTGGATTCTGGGGGAGAGGCTCCGTGCCACGTGGTGCCCGCCGTACCGTGTCTGAGGTGACAAAAGACACAATGTGTGGTAAATATCAACAGTTTTATATTCAAATGCAGCTGAAACAATTCATCACTTATATTTCAAGCTGGAATATGAACATTCGATGGTCCCAGCAGCTCAAACGTGACAATTTGCTGCTTTACTTTGTCTTGTGTTACATTAAACAAAATATTGTAAAACATAAGCAATCTGAAAAGGTCGTCCTGGGCTCCCGTTCCTTGTAGCGATTTACATAATAATCAGCAGAACAGTCGCAGCCTCTAAATCAAAAATCAGGTTTAGCTTGATTATCTAGAACAGTGAACAAATCATCACTGTGCGGATTTACGTGCTGCACAAATCCCTCATTGGCCTGAGGCTAGCTTTCCTGTGATGTCAGGAGAGCTGTTGAACATTATCTTTGTTTGCCATACAGGTGTGCCACCAGTAAACAGGTAGGAGCTATCAAAGGCAAAGCAAAGAACTCAATCGACACCTGATTGTGACGACTCAATATTATGTATTACCAGCGTCAGGACCGTGGTACCGGCTTGTATTTAAAGATGTTCTGATTATTTTGTCCACTCATTGTTGCTATACCTGTACCAAGCCTGTCTTTACTTGTAACTGTGCAAAAAAGGTCATGAAATACAGCAATATTACAGAAAAGACCACTAGGCGTCACTAGCGTCCCACCGTTGGGCTGAGAACGCTCGTGACATTCTTTTTGCTGGGTTTTAGTACAGTAAATGTAAATTCTGTGTGGTTTGTGTTGTCCCTTTATTACAACAGGCAATGAAGGAAAAAAAATCCCCAACAAGGAAGACGGCTGTAATAAATACCAGCAGACAGATTAGAGCGACCGGAGCGGTTCATGCTGCACTGAAGCTTGTTCAAATAAAGCAGCGTTTCCTTGTGGAGCAGGTTTTTTTACTGTCAGCATGTGAAGTTGTGATGATTGTTGACGTGCCAACAGCCCCGGGTATTTTTTTTACCAATCGCTATCATTACTTCCTTGGTAACAACAAAAGCAGAGTTTGGACATTTGTGCTTCTGAGGAAAGAGACCTTTTGATGCCATACACACTCTAATATACTCACTTTAGGCCCAACATTGTGACCTGGGTGCATACATGGGTCTAAACATTACTCTGTTTGTTTCATTTATTTCTGCAAAAATACTTAATTTCATATTCCTCAAACACCCCCATTCAAATGTTTGATTTACCTGTGTTACTTTTGAGGTTTTGTATCTTACCCCAATCTTCCCCGTGTAGTTCAAAATGACTCTATGGATTTACTGTTCTTCCTCTTTCTCAGTTATTTCCGTCAAGTAGATACATTTACTGTGAACCACAGCATTTCAACCGCCGTTAGCACCGACACCGAGTTACAATCATCACTTCCCGCCTCAGTAAAAGTGTCATCACGTGTGGGCTGACACCTATATCTAGGGTTAATCGGGGTAAATGATCTAGGTCAATTAGCCTGCTGCTAATTACAAGCACTAATTAGCCCACTAGCCAAGTGCTAGCTAATAGCAGAGCACTGTCAATGCTACTGTAGTTGCTGAACACCTGGCTGGGTAGAGACTTAGTAGTGAGAGTAGTGATTATCAAGCTTATTTATACTTGGTGCATGTACAATCTGTATTTTGACAAGGACTGAAATTAATAATTATCATCTGTTGATTATTTTTTTTGACTAACTGATGAGTTGTTGGCTGCATAAAATGTGACAAAAGGGTGGAAAGTCCTCAAAAGTCCGATTCTGTCCACAACCCAAAGATATTCAGTTTACTGTCAGCGGAGAGAAACCAGAAAATATTCACATTTGAGATGCTGAAATGTGACTCAAACCATTAAATTGATTATCAGAATAGATGGCTCATTCAGTAGTTGATGAATTAGTGAATGTTTGCGGCTCTCATTTTGACATCAGAATAACAATGTCTTGGCGAAGTTGCTAATAGATAAAAGGTGCTGTGTGTGAGCATTTGTGTTGAAACTATTTCAAAATAAACCTGAAATTATAAACAGAATGTGCATAATAGTGCTGATGTTATGACGCCTATGTGTCTACTACAGTTAGCCCGTCCTAATCCAGAGCTCCTGAGCTAGCAGTGTAAACACCAACACTTCCAAGGGGCTCAGAGTTCCCAGGCCAGATTGTAGCTGCAAGGCTAATTGAGCTAACTAGCTAACAGCAGCAGTAAAGGGTCATTCTCCTGACAGCCCCCCTCTTTTGTTTTGAGCATGAATTTGCAAGGCGGCTGCACGTCGAAGCTAATTTAAAGACCAGAATATTTTCTAGTTTGATCATTTGATGATTCATATAAACATGTAATGATTGTAGATGACACAGTTCAACACATTCTCCTTAATCTCTCCTTGTACTTTGTTGACATGGCTGCTGAATACAGTTGAGAAAGACTTAAAGATGCTGGTTGAGGAATCAGTAATGGGGTTTTTAAGTTATTCTTGTGAGGAATTGAAATTAATTAATTAATTTGACAAAACCTCTCCAGTGTGTGTTTATTATCAACGAAACACAATCATTTATAACCCTTCATGGTAGCAGGTAGGTTCCAATAACCTGTGCGTGTGAGAGTTTCAGACGGTAAATGTCAACTTTCAGTGCTTTCCAGTAAGATTCCAACAGAGGCCACCGGATCGTAACCGTCCAGTCCCGGAGCAGGGACTGTACGAAACGTGTGCATTAAAGAGGAGATCGCTCACTGTACTGACCTTCAAGCTTCATGTGCTGCACGGCGCTCTCGGGCAGCGAGTGGAAGGAGTTCCCAGGGAAGTAGGCGGACGGGTAGAACACGTGGGGCTTCCTCTGCTTCAGGATGTGCTGCAGCAGCTCGTACAGGACGTCACCTGCGCGGAGACGCAAAAAGGTCAGAGGTCACCATAATGTTAATGCTGCCTTTTTTCACCTGCATAAACACTGGGATATTTAGCGTCGGCGTCATTCGCAGAATCTGGTTCCCATTCTTCTTTCCTCTTTGCTTTCCAGGCAGCGGGGAGCTTGAGCAATAATGGAAGAGACGCTGAGGAGGCAGACTTCACGAGGAGAGATGAGTGACGTCAACGTAACTAGGAAAAATATTTCTTAACCCCGATGAGCACAGAAGGGGCCAAGGAGGTAAATGTACTGCACCCAGTGAGTTTACATACCGACATCAGGCGTCGGGGGCTACTTAGCAGACGCCGTCAACTCCATGTTGACACAAGTAAATGGGCCGTAGCTCTATACGACCCTGGTATTCTTCTTTAAGTGGTTATACAGTGGCTGTGACGACGGGCTCAAAGCCTGAGCAGGAAGTTCGCTGAATCATTAACGGCTGTTTGTTTTGCCACGACTCCTCTCCCACAATCACGGAGCGGCAACACCGCTCGAAAATAACCTCAGGTGCCGTGGATGTGATTTCTTTTTTTATAAGAAAGCCTGCCGTCACACATTACCTTCACGATTACCATAACAAGGAAATGATTCTCATAAAGGAAGTGATGGTGAACACACACACACAAGCACACACACACACACACACACACCCCTTTCAGTTCTCACTTTCTGCTCCTGTGGCACCGCGTGTTGCAGTTTGGGGGGAAATCCCTGCTTCCTGATACATTTAAGTTCGTTTCATTCTGGATTTAAGTTTTTAAGGCCTTAAACGTTGAACTCTGTTTGCACGCCGCGTACAAAAGAATTCGTTTATCACCGTGAATCACAGTTAGCAGGAAATGAAAGAAAATATCCAGTCGCCTTCCAGTTAGTCAGAAGTCGTACGTGAAACACCTTCTTTGGCTTTACGTGCTTCCCATTTAACGTGTTCTTGTTGATTCATGTCGGATTACTGGAAGTCAGGTTGAGGCATCCCTGGTGAAAAAAGTATAATTTGAGCTTTCTCAAAAGGAAGATATGGCACACGGCAGAGACTGGTGGGAACTGCACCCTATCAATCGCCCAAAGGAGGAAATGGGACACATCACACGGCCAAAAGAATGTGCCCAGTTCCCTAAAATGACGTTTTCACTGATGTCACCGACAACAGGGCCGAAACTGCCAGCAATACTGAAATGCGATCAATCACTGACAGCTTTATCTCTTCACACCCCGTGCTTTTGTTTTTTTTTTTCGGCAAGAAAATGTGATCAAACGAATGTGAAGTTCGCTGACGCGCGAGACCGTTTCACAACAAAAACCATCGCAGTTTCGTGTAGCGATGATGAAAAACCAGCTAATAAAACCTGCGAGGATCAAGCGCATTTTCCAAAATGTTTTTTTTTTTCCCCCCCAGACATCAATTGCTTGACAGGATATGAAAGATTTCGCAGGGCTGAAATTGAAACATGCTTATGGGAGAATGACAACAGCTGTCAGCTGGGGCCACATCGCTCTGGAACTACAGATTATTCCCCAACAACATGTCATATCACTCAGAACGGACACACTGCTGCGTCTGACTGCAGGAAACACACTCTGAGCTGAACAGACAGAAACCTTTACTTACTTTATGTTCAATTGTACGGAGGATTAAAAACGACTTTTTCGATTAAATCAAATAAACGCTGATATACATGAAGATTTTAAATTATTACTTAAATTATAAGTATTTAAATGATTAAATACAATAGTAAAATAAAAGCTGAATTAAATACATACATGTAAAAAAAAGAATTTAATGAGTAAATAAATAGATTTTGGTAATGATCTTGCTGCTAGCTAAAATCAGCACCAGCATATAGTTTTATTTTTATACACCACTAGCAAGGCAGAAACAACCGATCCTGCCACCAGTGGTGAAAATTAGTGCAGTTATACAATGAAGCTCTTTTTCTAAAAGGAAAAAATGATACCTGCAGCTGATGAAGCAGAAATGAAGCTTTATAGATAGAAAGAGCTGCTGTCATGATATCAGATTTTCACGATTATTCATAATAACGATGTTATTCCATACAAATATAATTGCCACACATTTCTGAACCTAAAATGACCTGAAATTACATTACCACTGCTGTTACAGGCTGTGGAGGGTTGATCCTATGTCTCATCTTTATATTTCATAATGCTGATCACTGATATCATCCCACTCTTTATGACTATGACTATGATCCTGATTCACACCACACAGTGCTGACGTCGTCCCTGACTTGACTGCGTGTAGCGTAAATAATTCCCACGACCCACAAACCGACTCCTGATTCATTCGCTGCAAAACAGACTTTTAAAAAAAAAGCTCCGCAAAGGAAGAACTTTTTCTGCTTTATTCTCATGCGCCCGGCCGCTGGCGTTGCCGGGGCAACAGTTGAGGTTGGTTCGTACTTCCTGATCAACCGTCTCCTACTTCCTCCCCCGGCAGCCGCTCTGTAACAGCTGCCTCCCTCCCCTGTCGCCCGACACCGCTGTCTCCCCTCCTCTGCTCCAGCTGACTTTATTGATTTGTAAAGGGTGTAGTTTTGCTGTAAACACATTGATTTTAAAGCTGCACTGGCACAGGTTTCTCGTGCACAAATAAACTATAGTATGAGTCAAAACCACGGAGCGCAGGAGCCGGCATTAAGGTCACTTAGTATTTGCCGTGAGACTGAATGTGGTCATGGATGCTGATGTGTTAAGCGTTCATGTTGTGACAGCAGGTGTCACTTTTTTTCCCTGAGAAAAGCCGCTTTTATACACAATTGCGCCAATTTTCCGTAGTTTCTCTGGATGTCGTCAGTGTGTTTCCATGATCTCAAACTGCTCTTCCCTCCTACATGGTCGATCTTGTTTTCCAGTCTGGGTCTGGCTCCAGTTGGACTCAACATGTCTAATGCAATCAATGAAAGTGACTCATTTGTTTAACTTTTTCACCGATGTCTCCAGTTTTCCCAAGCCTGGAAGGACACCTTTAATATCGTCAAGAAGTGAATGAAGAGGCGGGGGGGCGTACCGGAGTGGGGGGATCGGTAGCGGAAGTCCTCCTTGGTGAGCAGCAGCAGGGCCTTGCCGTTCATCTGGAAAGAGCCGCTGGTGATCGGCCGCAGGGCGAACTCCTTCTCCGCCCATCGCAGCCACTGGGCCACATCCTCCCTGCTCCAAAAGACCGGCTGCAGACCTGCAGGTGGAAACATTTGGGGAAAAGGGAAAGGAAGAGGATGAACGAAAGGCAATTGAGACCGGGGTTTGGTAAAGAAGCAACAAAGTGGAGGTGGAGGGGTACAGGAAGGAACAAACGAAGGATGAACTCAGCGAGGTGGCAGAAGGACGGGGGTGGGGGCGAGGAAGGAAGAAAGGAGGAAAGACAGGAAGGAGGGTAGGGTGAAGGGGAGAGAGTAAAGGAGGAGGGGAAGGGGGGAGGAGGGAGAGGGAGAGGAAGGAAGGAGGCAGAGGCAGTAAAAAGGATATTGAGGAAGTGGAGATAAAAGCCAAAAGGAGGGAGTGATTACGGGAACGGCAGCAGAGATAAAGAAAAAAAAAGATGAAGGAGGAGACAGAGTCAGAAAGGGAGAGGAGGTTAGAATAAAAGATTAAAAGATGATAGGTTAAGGGGAAGAATACAAAATGAATCACAGGCATAAAAGAAGGAGGGGGAGAGAGTTATATGAAAAGACCGTCATTTTATTTGATCTGCTATGATCTGTGCTGTTCTCTGCTCTCTGAACTCCGACCAGGCACATCAGAGGACGGACAGTTTATTGGTTTGTGTATAAACGGACAAGGACACATGGAGAGAAAGAGCGCAGAGGAAACGGCAATGACACTATCTCTTTTCTCTCTCCTCCCTCGCACTCTGAAATGGTTCTTTCACTGCCGTGGGAACAGGGGTGTAAAACATCTGCACTGGGGACCAACAAGGGAAAGAATAGAGGAGAGTGTGAAGAAAAACCTGAACAAAAAGCTCAGTTTCATGTGAATTCTTGTCCAGAAATTAGAATAGTTGTAATAAACATTTCCCACACCAGCTGTGAGTGCAGAAATAGGTCTTCTGGAAATATTCTCTAGCTCAACCTCAGTTGGCAGAGCTAAAAGCATGATGTGTTTTTTCTGTGGACAAGTTAGCTAATCGTCAAAATCGAGACAGAAATGTAATGGAGGCTACTTACGATGTCATTCACTTAAGCTGTTGAATAGCTAATAAGCCGACTAACCTTGAGGCAACACAGTTGCTAATTTACCACCAGTGGCAACCACCATGGCTTAATGCTAAAGCTAATAAGTTGAGGTAACGGACACTCAGATGGTATTGTGGGAAATGACAACCCCTATTGTTTTCCCAGAAAAACAAAGTCAATATTTTATATTTATACAAAAGATGCATTCTGGATTTTAATGTTGATGCTTCTTTGTACTAGGTACCTTTTTTAGCGCCAGCCAGAGCTAGTGCACAAGCTAGCTAGCTCAATGGCAAAGAAGAAATATACATATATAAATACAAAACACAACGATTACATACATTTTTTTCAAAAGTGCAGTATGTAAGAGTTGGCCACCTATTGAAGTCATATGCAAAAGAATTACGCATATCACCAGCTTAACTGCTATCTGCTATCAACTGTAGCTACGGTTAGCTAGTTAGCTCACTTAGCCGTGCAGCTAGCGGTCTAGATTGGGAGCTTGAAGCACTGGGGAAGTGTTGGTGTTCACACAGCTAGCACAGGAGCTTTGGTCCGGCATGAGCCAGGGCTAGCTGGTTAGCATACTAAAACTGCTTTTCAACACAACATAGAAGTCTTACACTTCCTTCATATATGTTGATATGTTTTAGTTTTGAATGTTTTCAACTAAAATGCTTAAGCATTGCACCTTTACTATATGATGAAATAAATGTAATATATTAGCTTTTAAGGAAAGGCAATGGTAGCTCTACGGCTAATCGACACCCTAGCAAATACTGCAACAACAACAGCTCGAGCTAACGTGGAAATGCAAAGTATGTAGTTCCTCCAAAGAGAAGAATTCATATCAGCTGTGGGAAAATTCCAAGTGTATGAGGTGATAGAAAATGCCTCAAAATTCCCCCAAATATTAGTCAAATGTGCTAGAATAAAACAGAAAAAAAAGTAGCGAAATAGCTAAAAACTATAACTAAAAAGATTTCTTAGCTAATACCAGAGCACTAAGTCTTATAACATTAGCTTCCTCCTCTTTTACCAATTGTGCTTTTATATTTACAGTTTCAATTCTTATTCTTATAAGTACTCAGATGAGCTTTTGTTTGATTATTTCTGAAATGTTCTCAAACTCTGATAGTCTTCTTACTGTCTGACATAAGATGGTCTATATTCTCAGCCTTACGTATAAACCTTTTTGACCCTTACCCGGGTTAAGGCAGATACTGCCACCTCATCGTATCATTTTGCGCTCTCTGTGAAACCCAATGATTTGCAGTGTGACTCAGACTCACCTCCCTCTCCTTTTCTATCGCCTTCTCTCTTTCGCATGTATACACACACACACACACACACACAAAAAAAAGACTTGCAACTGTGTACGGCTCCGATCAGAACCTCTGTGACACCCACACGGAGCATAACTACTCATTTCTTACATCTCACTTATCGCCCGGGCCTCAAACACTTCCTCTGGGAGTCGGACAGCTGTTATC
The DNA here is from genome assembly GCA_039737535.1 of Lagodon rhomboides. NCBI lineage: Eukaryota > Metazoa > Chordata > Actinopteri > Spariformes > Sparidae > Lagodon > Lagodon rhomboides. The sequence goes on along the minus strand of CM077805.1, from coordinate 16,610,033 downwards.
TTTGGCCGCCAATGTCACTGTCACACAAGTAATAGGAACCTTGTGCTCGCTTTCAGGCCTCTTCCCCCCCCTTAGCTCCCCCCTAACCGTCAAACAGAGGAAGTTTTCACAGAGAGCAATCAATATAAAATGAAACCCTGTCTAGCTTGTCAGATTCCCATTTCTTCCCTTCCCTTCTGGTCCTCTATGTTCAGATAGCTGCGCGAGCGGCGCCGATAAGCCCGGGAAGGCCTAGGTTATCTGAGGCGCAGCTTACAGCCTGTCGAGCTCTGACCCTCAGCTTGTCAACAGACATCCAGAGAAAGTGTCGGGGAATGGGATACAGGTGTTCCACAACCACAGGAGCTAGTGCCGCGCAGATAAGGAACTATATTTCTTCATATATTTCTTTAACTGGGTTTCTGGTTTTTTGGGGGTTTTTTTCGGAGCATTGGCTTCCTGGCCATGGTAGAAATCATAGCAGGGCTACATTATCTCATGCCACTAGTATGTTTAATATACTGGATGTAAATGTGCTTGTTTTGATCCCTATTTCCAACATTTGGCAATTAAAGTTGATTGAGTGTAAACTTTACACAACAGTGGTAAGAGAAATCAGAGAAATAAAAATTGTGTCTCTTTTGTCGCATCTACAAATTTTTAAATCGACTTAATGTTTAAATTTAACTGGACTATATAACAGGAATAGATCTAGGATGCGCTGGAATACTCCTGCCCACGTCATTGACTTTCTATCAATATTGAATCAAGCTGCCATCTGCACTGAAAGCACCAGCTGTACGTCCGTCTCTCGTGGCTGACTTGTGAGAGCGGCGAGGCCGGGGCGGGCAGCAGTGCAGCCCGGGTCGCGAGGTCATGGCTGCGGTATGCTCTCTCCAGGGCTGGAGAGAGGTGCTGCTCTGCCAAAACCCCTCCGAGATCCGGTCTGCCGGCCTCAGCCATCTGCACAGAGCCCAAAGGAGGAAGCAACAAGGGGAGCAGAAGGGAGGAGGAGGAGGAGGAGGAGGAGGAGAAGGAAGAAGGGGGCCCAAACAAACGTGTCCCACAACGCACTTTGGCAGGAAGCAATCCAGCGTGGGCTCCGTTTCAGCACAGGAAACTTCCTGCGGTAAGGTTAGAGAGTGACGCCGGGAGGTTTATTAACAGACAGCAGCGAGACGCAGACGAGAAAAAGGAAGAGTGGAAACAGAAAGGAAAGAGCTACGAGAGCAGCAGCGGATGGAGTGTGACAACGGGGGGGGGAAAAAAATGAAGGCAGATAGCAGGAACGGGAGGACTAAACAAAGATGCAAAAAGAGGAAGGAAAGGCGAACAGGAAGGGAAACAGATAATAAGCCCGAACTAAAATGTAGCTCACAGAGTGGGACGTCATGATCAGCCCTGAATTCTTGCTCGGCTGACTCTTTTGACTGTTCATGCCTATTCTGGGATGTAACAAACATATGAAGGAAAGCCTGCGGGCTAGCTCAGGCGACCGAATCGAGTCAGACACCGCACTCACATGGCATACTCCGATTCCAACATGTATCCAAGGCGCCCTTCATTATTATGGCACACCTGAAAGCTATGCTGTCACTTTTTGCCGCTGCCAGAGCTGTTCATTCAAGTCCATCTCCACCCCAGCATCCACCTGAGGGCTCCGAGTCTACCGTCCCCCATCGTCACTCCCCATTCCCCGCTGTGCCGAGATTGGTACTTCCATGCGAGTCCACGCGAGGTGGCCGATTGATCCGAGGTCTAATTTTGATTCCAAATTTTTTTAAAAAACTTTTCGTAGCATTTTATGTTTACGGATTCCTACAGGCAGAGCTGTTTTAAGTCCAATCTAGTCTCAAGTCTATGGTCTGGATCTCAGCTTTTTGCTTTCAAGTGTCAAGTCTTCAAGCAATCAAGTCGCAAGGTAGATCACTCGAGTCCAACTGTCCTGACTACAGCTTTGCCTAAAATCAAAGTTCGCTTGCGTAACTTACGAGTCAAGTCAAGCATCACGGGAAGATAAGTCTATGACCCCAGTCTCGAGTCCAAACCTCGAGTCTACAGTTCCCTTGTACTTGAAGTAGGTGTGGGACGATCTGAAAATTTTATGACACAATAACCCTGGCCAATTTTTTTACAATTCACAATATTATCTCGATAAATCACCAAAACATGCCTTAAAAACGGCAATAAAAGATAATGAAATCCCTCTGCCTAACATTTTGTTTGAGAAACAAATATTTTCATTGCATCACAGATAGAACCCTTTTTTCGGGGACACAATAGGCGAGCAAAGTTTTAATCATTTAAATGACTTGGGAAATGCAGACTGTGGCACTTCAAAACAGAGAAAGAAATTCTCCACCGTCTCCATCGTGATCCGTTATAGTTCTTATATTGTTCCATCCTATATAAATTGGAGCGTGATGTCAAAAAGTCGTATAAATCAATGAAAACAGAAGAGCTCAGATGACTGCGCTGTGTATATGAATCTGTCTCTACAACCAGTTTCAGTTACTGTCTGAATGTTTAGGTTTTAAAGAAATCATGAGTCAATTCACTCATGGTTTTTTTTCTTTCCATTGACGTGTCTCTTTGTCCTCTAGGCTAACATCGCTCCGCCGGCTGCCAAAGCTGTGACAGCTTTAGGTGAATCATGAACATACAGTCTTTATCCACACCGATCGTTCCGATTTCAAGTCGCACTGAAGCTGCCAGTTTCAAGATCTTATTTTGGATCTCATATCCATGTGATCTAGACAGGAACTGATTCTAAACCTGATGGGAAACTTTCTGTCTCAGCGCGGCCAGTGAGACACAAACATCCTTTGCTTACTTAGAGGTGGAAAGAGAAATGAGAGGAGAGGAGACGAGAGAGAGAGAGAGCCCCCCTTCGACCCCGACACTCCGTTCCTCCGACACATTCACACACTTCCTCGAGCTGATGTCCTCCCTGGCTGACATAGAATCTGTTCTAGATTTGTTGCAGGTCACAGGAAGAATATCAATTTCAGTCTTCCTCGTCGTCAGTCCCCGCATCACAGGTTTACAGTGTTCATGACCGTGTACGCGTGAGAGTGTGTTTCTGAGTGTGTGTGTGTGTGTGTTTACATTGAATAAAAGCGTCAAGCACGACAGGAGCGAGATCCCAAACCCTTGACTAAACCGTGGGCTCCTAATCCTCTCTGATGACACATAATTTTCACTCTGTGGTTTCTCGGGCCCCCGCTCATGCTCAGCTAACACACATACACACACACACACACAGGGCGCACAAGTTGCCAAGGCAACTCATAAGCGCTTGGGATGAATGAAGGGAAGAGGAGGATGAGATCACTGGTATCTTGTTTCGTTGTTGCGGTACAGAAGCCCTCAACTTCCCCTCACAGCCAGACGAGTTAATGAGGTCCGTCCTGCTGTGAGGCTTAAAAGGTCCCGTCCAAAATCTCCGTTTAGCTCCGAACGTCTCTCCAACACTCACGCCGCCGATATACTGTCGTTTCCTTTTCTCTCACCCAACTGGAAACTGCAGCGACTGTGTGCAGTTATTTGGACTGACAACAGAAATCACTTTCAACTATCGCGGCCACCTCGGGGGCCATTTTAAAAGGTTTTGGGTTAATGTTCTTACAGCTCTATACCATCAGCAAAGAAGAACTGATGGTGTTCATTTTTTGGACTGGATACTTTTGTGACTGATCTGTCTGACTGATTTTAGGTTAGGTTAAGTTGCTTTATTGGCAAGCTAACTACAGTATCTACTCATCGGATTCTTCTAATCAACCCTGACCCTTTGGGTATAAATGGTGACTTGAAGTATGCTACAAAAGTATTTCCATCCCACAATGCAATATAGAATGGAAATGAGAGGACCGACTCGTAGCTCATGAAAGAGAAACAATTCTGTTGTTGCTCCAGATAAGGAGGCAACTGATGATACTTTTTCATTACCAGTTCATCGGCAGATGATTTTGTGACTGATCGATTAATAGTTTTGTCTATAAAATGTCTGTGAAATAGGAAGAAAATACCTAACCCAGTCTCAAAATGATGCCTTCCAATTGTTCTCTGAACAATGGTTCAACACCCCAAAATGGCGACTTTTTCATGTCATTTACAAAGAAAAGCACATGACTATTTTATATTTTTGCGAATTCATAAGAATTACTCAATAATAAAAGTGATGCTGTGTCTTTGAAAACAATTTTAGTTTATTGTGTCATTGTCAATTCTGAAGACACCATTTGATGGACTTTCATTGGCAAGTGGCATTCGTATGAAACATGAGACTACATTTAATGGTATATCAACTGCTGTCCACCCAGACTGAAGGTGCACGAGATGATGCTTTGTCAGGAGACACCTTAAATATTGTAAAGTTGTTTTGAAGGAAAAAGAGGACAATGAAACTGGGGAGCTGAGTGGATGCGGCTAGCTACACATCATGATCTTATTCTCATGAGGAAAATGAACATTTGTCTAAGATCCACGTGGAGCTTGTCTAGAAAAGTCCTGTCATTGACTGCATGGTCAAAATACTTTTTCTTTTCACAAGTACAGTTTGTAGTAAAGAATTGGGTAAATGTTTTAGGAGAAGCTAGCATAGCATTAGGCACTCAGTATCTGTGTTTTTTGCTAGTTAACCATACAGCTAGCAGGTATATGTAACTAGCTATGGTTAAATTTCATTCGTATGTTGTATGGCACTGGGACACATTTTCGGAGAAGCTAGCATTACAAAGTTAGCGTAAACACCAGTGTTTTTGCTAATTAACCTTACAGCTAGCATGTATATTTAACTAGCTATAGTTGATGTCTTAGCATTAGCATACTGGAGGACACTGGGACATATTTTCGGAGAAGCTAGCATTACAATGTTAGCATTAACACCAGTTTTTTTGCTACTTAACCTTAAAGCTACCAGATATTCTTACCATAGTGGACATCATAGCATTAGTATGTTCTATAGCACTGGGACATATTTTAGGAGACGCTAGCATAGCAATGTTAGCATTCAACACAAGCGTTTATTCTACTTAACCTAACAGCTAGCAGGTATTTTTCCTTTTTCCTTACCAGCCGGTTTACTTTGCCTGTGGACAATAAAATGGATCAAAAGCCAAACAATGGACTGTTTTTAGCTCTCCTTTTCTAGCCTTAACCAAAGTTAAATCTTAGAATATGACTGCCAAGCTCTCAGTCTCCGGTGCATTTTCAATAAGTGAGTAATAAGATACAAGGTGCAGGAATGGAATCAGTAACAGTTAACTGGATGTGTTCAGCTTCTGTAGTGCGTCATACAGTCCTGAGCATTTCCTTTCCCTTTATTTTAAAACTGGAACAAAAGTGCATGCATACTGTATTTTGAGTCATACTGGAACATGAAAGTCTCAGATATTGCTTTCTGTTCGAAACTCTACGTCTAAATTTAGCCGGCACAAAGACACGACTCAGACGGAGGATTTCAGCGTAGCCTGAACTGAATGAACTATAACTAAATAAACAAGAAAAAAAGCACTGCTGCATCAGGAGGCTGGGACTTTGCTCTCCAAACTCAAAGCTCCTTAGTCACTCAGTTCTTCAGTGAATGTTTGCCTTTTCTCTTGAAGCAGAAAGTAGGCGGATATTGGTCTTGCTATCTCAATAGAGAAAAGATTTTTCTTTCACCAGACAGAGGAGGAGGAGGAAGAAGGAAGGAGGAAGGTGGAAGGAGGAGGAGGGCTGGCCGTGACCTTCTGACACCCTGACTCAGGGACACGTGGGTATGAGAGCAACACATCTCCACAGTTAATCCTCACAAACTCTTCATCTCCGCTCGCTTTGTGTGTCTCTCTGTACATCGATTCCCTGTCAGGTGGGTGCGGCAGGGGAAAATCCACCTCCACATGCACACGCACACACACACTTTTACTTTTCAGTCAAGAGATCGCCCCCCTCCCCCAACCCCCACCCTCCCTTTTCATATTCATCCTTTTGCTTCCTCCACCGGCATGCACGTGCCTGTCCCCGTCCTGCAAATCTGGACTCCGTCCAGTCAAAACAAACATAAAACAGATCATCAATCACACGGAACTTTTATGGCCAGGAAGTAGCGCGACCTGTTTTTGATAGCTTGTTGCCGAGCGCAGGAGCAAGCCGGCTCTTGTAGGGTTAGTTCCTGAATCCAACGTCAACTGCCACTCTTCCTTTTGTTCAGGAGCCAATCCCCCCCCTCCCTTTTTGGAAAATGCAGAAGCTTCAAAGACATTTGTTAAATCAAAAGGCCCATGGTTGTCTGAACCCCCCCACACACACACACACACACAGACACCCTGTGAACACTGTATATACTCTTTGTTTTCTTTCCATGAGAAGAGAGTGAAGTCAGCATTTTGTGTAACACTTAGGTGATCACTTGTTCTGAGGGCTTCCTGACAGTGTTTCATAACCCCTTTCGTCTGAAGCAATGACTGCTTGTGAACTCTGATCCCATCCCCGCATGTAAATTATTTCCAAAAGTAAACCATGACAAACAATTTTGTATAGTCTAAATCTTTTCCATTGGTTACTATTTCATGTACAGCCAATTTTTTTTTTACATTGCTGAGCTAAAAAGAGCTCCAAGAAGGCTGAAGTCGAAGCCTATTAGGAGTCTTGTCTCAATCTTTAGTGGTAGGCAGTGTTTCCCACACGTATAGTTTACTTGGGCGGTCCTCCCAGGTGTATTAAACGGCTGCCTGCGTATATTTGGCACCCCATTTTAGCATTTCATATTTTCATTTTGAACAATGCCGTCCACCAACAATTAATGTGACTCCAAAGAAAAATAGCTTATTTCTGAGTCTTTGCAGGTGGTCAAATACCGACCACCCCCCACCGTAAGTACACAGTCATTCTGTGTTCAAGTGTGTGTTCAATTCTGCAGCGTTTTCACATAGCATTTTCCAGAATTACCGGTCAGTGTATAGGGAACTCTGCTGATCTAACAACTGACAATTAACTATTCATAGGGAGTTCTGTCCAACATGTGAAAACAGGTGTATAATGTCTATTCAGTTGCTCTGGATGAGCGTTGTTGATTGTAAAAAAAAAAAGTAATGTGAGCAGATTTAGATCAGAAAGACATTGTAAAAGAAAGAAATGAGGGAGGGCACCATGTCCTAACTCCAAATTACTAATTCTAAATTCATGGCAAAAAGAAAACATTAAGTATAGGTCTATTTATAAAAGTCAGGAGCCCACTAAAAATTACTCTGCATTATTCATTAAATAGAAGCTAGGGGTATGAAACCTCCAAAAGATGGTGGAAAATTTTAAAATATATTAAAGAACTAAATCTTCACAGTTTCTTTGTAGCCTAGAGGCTACAGTAAGAATTGGCCAACTGTTGAATTCATGCTCTAAAACAGCTCATAACATAGCCTTGCAGCTAACTGCTGCTAACTGGAGCTGCTGTTAGCTAGTAAGCTCAGCTAGCCATGCAGCTAGCGGTCATGTCAGCCGACTCTGCCCAGACTGGGAGCTCGGAGCACCAGGGGAGAAAAGGCTTGAGGCTAGCTGGTTAGCATGCTAACTTCAATAAAAAAACTTTTTCAACACAATACAAAGACGTCTTCGACACAACGTCAAAACTGTTATTTCTTCATATTCTGTTGATTATTTAAGTTTTTAAAGGTTTTAAACAGAATTGTTTTTAAATATTGCACCTTTAGGACCCATATCACATGATCGCAGCGTCCCCAGTCAGTCCAGCTGGGGACATTTGTTGCACACCATCCCCCTCTCTCAGCTTGTGTCTTGACTGTCTCTATCTAACGAGGGCAAAATGTCGCCAAAAAAATGAATTTAGTCTTCGAAAAGAATGTTGCTTTCTCCGAGTTGAATAAGTGTTGTTATTCCAAAGTCACAGTTTGAATTTATTATTCTTTTCTGCTGGTGCTAAACAATACAGAATGCTGCATAAAAAACTAAAAAATAAAAAAAGCTACCACATTTGTTGTATGTACATTAAAACTGAGATGATAAGGAGTGAGATAAACGTGGGTGTTGCATTATGGGAAGTGTAAGATCCAGTTTTTCAGATTTTGGACCATACTTGGGACTAAAAGTAAGGACATCTCAGCCCCTGCTGCTTCCATTTTCAAGATTTTTGTGTCAGTCTCTCGCACATTTGCCAAACTTTCTGAAAGTACAATACTAAATCTCCACATTTCCACTTTTCTGCTTGAAATTGGAGAAATCTGTAGGTGGTCTGCTGGTCTGCTAAATACCCAGCATTTCTTATTCTTATATCTTTTTTTTATTCTTAACTTGCTGGAGATATAAAACACCAACTCCTGTGTGGAAGGAGAGAGCAGCTATCAAACCGAAGTGTTCACAGAGAAAGAAAGAAAAGTGATTTTGGTAACTCGATTTTTATCCCGAGGAAGAGCATTTGTGAATTTTCCTCTTAAATCCCGAGATCAACACGCCATCGTTCGGTCCTCGCAGTGTGTGTTCATTGTGGCGTTTAGAGTAAAGCTCTGTTAGAAACGCCATGTGGAGTGTGTCGCGAACAGGAAGAGAAGGGGGCTGCGCTCAGCTCACTCGCTGGCATGTGAGAACAGTTTCCCTTTCAGAGGAGAAAAGAGAGCCAGTTAAACACACACACACACACACACACACGCACACACGCACGCACACACAGACACACACACAACAACAACAACAACATTTATTCAGGAAGCGCCGTCTGCCCACTCAGGAAATTCCTGAGGACAAGAGCTGCTTCCAGGGGCAGGAAATTTCCCCTCAGAAAGACCAGACACACACGCACAAACACACACACACACACACACACACACGCACACACACACATACTTTATAACACCAATCCCCCCACACAGTAAAATGGGTAATATACCACAAAGAAAGAGAGAGAGAGACCAAAGGAAGTTGGTGAGGGGGGGGGTTTGCAGTCATGTACGGTAACACACACACACACACACACTATACACCTACACTACCTCTGGCAAGCTTTGCACAAAGACACAAGATTCACTCACACACATCCACCCACTCATACAAGCATGCATAGTGCAAACCCAGCTGTGAGTATACACACACACACACACGAGCGTGTACGCACACACACACACGCACCGAGGAAACCAGCCAGTCTTGTTTCCATGGACATAGATTTTTTATTTTTTTTAATCACCCAGTAAGATATTCCTCCTGTTGCAGCCACTGTTCTCTGTAATTCCTGCATGTTTATTGTAAAATATCGCTTTGGACGCCGTGTGTTTTGGACGCCGTGTGTTTTGGGCCCCTAAATAATTCAGTGTTGTCCCAATGACTCGGTTCTCGGTTGCGTCACGCTCCGAGTACGTGGGCGCCGTGTCGAGCGGCGTTTGCCTGGATTTGTTCGATTGTGTTAGAACCCAGCAAATCCAGATCATCGGTTAAAATCGGCGCTGCTTCGTCGTGAGTGTCGGGGAAAACTCTCCAAGGCCATTTATTACTCGCCTCGGCACAGGAGCACAAACAAGACGTCACCGGTGGTTGACAGCACTCCTCCGCTAGCCGCTCAGGGCTGTACATTTGTCCACTTTTGGACTAATACTGCTGAAATGATGCCTTTATTTAGCCAACTTACAATGAATTCTTTCAAAGTCACAAGCACCCTTGAATATCAGTGTAATGGATTACTCCCATTTTGCAGACTGTGGTCTTTATTTCTGTTTTATTTTTTACTTTACTTGGAGCAAACAACTCATAGTGATGTAATGCATCACATCGGCCTATTAGACAGGGGATTTCACTACTTTACTTAAAGCACCCAACGGCCATTTACTGTAACTTAAAATCATATTGTAATGCATTATAGTGATCATGATGCGTTATAAAATTATTATAATGTGTGACAGCTATGAGAATTTTTATACACTGCGATCCTTGCAAAAATTGCGAGCGACCTGCAATTATTATATTAAGTATTGATACCGGGTCTTATAAAATAATGAAATTATAATGAGCTCAATAGTCTTGAGTGCTAATAACAATGATTAGACAGCATTCTGGGTGCATTATAGCACATTATAGCTCATAAATGTGTTATAATGCCGTCTAGACGTGGGTTTCATAGAAAGGGTTACCACACAAGGAAACAGCAAGAAGGAATAAAGGGGTAGTTCAACATTTTGATATAACTCCCTTTTCTTGCAGAAAGAGTTAGACGAGAAGATTAATGCCACTCTTAAATCTGAAGCTCCAGCCAGGAGACGGCTAATATAGCTTAGCATACAGACTGGAAGCAGAGGGAAACAGCTAGCATGGCTCCGAAAGTAACACATCATATCACGCTGTGTTGTCAAATATATCGATATATCTATACATATTGGTTTGGAATAATTGAAACGGCTTTAATTCTCATTTTCTGCAGTGTTGATATGTCGGTACTATCAGTGTAATAATTGATCACTATCGTCTTTTTGCTGAAATTTTGCACTTCGTCGTCATAGCCTTGTTATATTTGTCTTTTGTGATAATCTAATGTTTGATTCTCCATGTTGTGTCAGTGTTTCCCTGTGGTACTGAAAATGGCATCAAATATCGATATTTTTCCAATGGTGTTGCATCAAAGTTAGCGACTCCTGCATCGTGACGACTCTGACATCTTGTTTGTTGTACTTGAGCAAAACCCAAAGTGTTAAAACCACAAGTTATTGTCTCACTTGGGTTTTATGTGCTCAACCTTTTCTTGGTGAAGTCTTGTTGTCACCTTGAGGTTATCGGGCAACCAGTACAGACTCTAGTAAGTGTATACCACAGGATCTATAGCTAACTGACTACCTGACTGCTAACCAAACTGAGTTACAACACAGACCAGAGCTGCTCTATATTATGGTAAGGAATTATAAGCAGGAGTTGTCTGAGGTTTTATGCTTTTTACTTGTAATTATAAGACAAATATTATCATTTTGTTATATTTCATTTTCATACATTTGATTTTGTGCCCCTGTATAGAAGTACAATGCTCTGAAAATGCAATTTAGCTGTAACATAATTTCACATATTCACTTTATAAACTAAATAATCTCCCCTTCATGGAATCCACAGAGTGTTTCTCAGTTTTCATTTTCAGTACTTTATCTTTCCATGCTTGTGTTTTTTTTACAAAACACAGTAATTTCGATGCCTTTTTCTGTACAGTTTATTGCTTTGAACTGTCAACATGCACTTTAATTCAAATTTTGCACATTGACCTTCATTTAAATCTAATCTTATCAGCATATAAAATACATATGGTGTGTATTTACTCTACCTTGAACATTGAGCATCTCAAAACCTCTTCAGAGCGATCTTATCTCCTATCATAAATTCATGTTACTCGACCGCATTCAGTTACAGTGCACGAAATGAGAGGCATTTCTAGGAAAATGGCAGTTCTAATGAATGGAAAGAATTAGTGCGGCTAATTTCACTGAAAGTTCAGTGCTTCACAGAAGAACAGAAAGGAAACACAAAGAGCAGAACATGAAAAACCTGCTAATACACAAAGGAGATGACAAAAAAAACACACACAACACAGATGAAGCGAAGGATCTAAACAGAAAGGAAGTTAATGAAAATATAAGGAAGGGAGTGATTAGAAAATAAGTCATCACACATATTTCTATGAGGTCTGGGTGTGTTACAGTGGTGTCTGGCTGAAAGGGTTAAATTCGAGTCTGGTAGCATTCTTTAGTGTGAGGAGCAGGCTGCAACTCTCCCCGATCTAATCCACTTCCTCCCCAGGAAATGGAGAAGGCGGATTTCTGCCCACACTGCAATTTCCTCCCTCATTCTTTTTCTTTCTGTCTTTCCCCCCTCTCTCCTCCTCCCTCCGTCCTCCCTCCCTCCCTCCCTCCTCCTCCTCCTCCTCCTCTCTTCCTTCCCTCTCCCCCCTAAGGACAGAACTCCCTCTGAGTGTGGGGGTTAATGGACGGCTTGTTTTCCAGCACATGTGTGTTTAGACAGGCGGGAGGAGAAAAGGGGGCGAGCAGAGGTGTTTCGGGCGGTGTGCGCCGTGACAAAGACACGCCGCCGTCTGTCTGACGGAGGAGAGCGGATCCCGACCAGCAGCGGCCGTAAACTAAACACTGACGAGAAAAGGAGAAGAGACATTTTCCTGCAGAGGCGTGACAGTCATGTCTGTGTGAGGAACTGCGTTCGAGATCTGATTAAAACAAAGCAGGACTTCCACATGTCTGCGGATGTGAACTGACCCATCGGTTTACTCGGCAGGAAACTCAACGCGGACCTGTTGAGCGTTCTTCCTTTTTCTGCAACAATGCAAAAGAGGAAGTGGGCTGAGGGAGTTTCCTGCGCGTCTCATCCAGCCTCAGCCGGTGCAGCCGCCCAAAGCCCATCGCCCCCACAAGAGCCCTGAACTTCACACTTGCCAGAAAAAAAATAAATACGCTGGTTAAATATTGACGGACGCATGGACAAAGCGGCGCTGGGTTACTCTTTGAACGCCGAGCATATCTCTTGGCACGGCTCCAGCCACGCCTGCTCTGCGATTGGCTGCAGTGAGCCAAAGCAGCCTAACCGAAGCCCCGGAGAGCCATAAATGTCGCAGTGTTGCTTCATTTCATTTATTTACACCTTTTCGTGACTGTCCCACCTGCAGACTGTGTGTTTCTCACTTTGCTTTCTCTGTTGGTTCAATTAACAAAACTGAGTTCAGGTAGTGTCAAATCCCAACCTGTTCAGGTAAATCCCAGGCTTGGTATTGGTTTTCCTCGTCTCTTTTTTCCCCCTGCTTTATATGTGTTCTGATTCAAAGTAGCCAATTAATAGACAATCAGCGCATCTAAACAAAAGCTAAATGACTTCCAGTGTCTACTAGAACTCATCATAAACTAGTCTGATTCTCGCTACTCTAGCTTTGGCTAATCGTGACATGTTGGTTCTTTCATCTGGGCTGTTTATACCAGTTTAGGTTACCAGTCACACTTTGTAATCATAAAAGGACTGAAAATTGGCAATGTGGGTGGTCAAACTACACAGTGACGCTCTAATATGAACCGAGATTCTGTTACTGTGTCACCTTCTTCTCGCCTCATACGTTTCAAAAACATATTTGAGTGTACTGTTAAGCTGTTACGTTAAATACAAACGTTTGTTACAAAGGCCTCTATGTTGTGCCTGCTTGAAACTAGCCGAAACCAAGCACTCCTCAGACTGAAGTCTTCATTAGTCTGGCGTGGCGCAGTGCATTCGGGTTGTCGTAGGTTTTCTATCCTTTTGAGCAAATGTGAATACCACAGCCTTTTTTCCTCCATTGTCTTTGGTCAGGGTAGCAGGTAGTCTTTCTACTGCACAGACAGCCCAGTTAAAAGAAAAGACCATCTTTCCAGTGGTGACGTAATTCTTTAAGCCCACAAATCAAGCAAACCTAATATTAAAAGGTGCTTTACGTTCAGCGTTACTTGTGTAACGCCATCTGTGTCCTTGAGGTGTAAGAAATGAGTTCATTTGCAAACCCGAATTTTCACAATATTTTAAATTCTACATTGTTGACGTCTACAGGAGGTTTGCTCGCCAGTAGTTTTATTCTTCACAGCTTTTGTCAGCCCACTGCGACATTTGGTAACTGATAACCCACCAGCTGGCTCTCAACGAAAAAGGGTCGAACCAACAGCAGGATGTGAATCGTGTCCACATGCCCACACTTGTCTTAACGCGCAGTACAAACAAGACTCTGCAGTGCTACTAGTGGTCGAAATCTCCACAGGGTGCCTTTAATATGGACTTTAATGGAATTTTAGCCTGATAATCAGTCTGAATTGCCATGTATCTGTCTGACAATATGCTGTGTTAGCTCTTTTCTGTTAGGGAGAGGGTTTTTTTTGTCATATTAAGCCCCCAGACAGCTGTCATCCCATTTAATGTCCATTTAAGGTGCAATATGTAAGAACTGACCACCTGTTGAAGTCAATTATTAAAAAAACAAAAAAAAGGGGGGTCAGCAGAGTAACAGCTAACTTCTGCTAACTACAGCTGCCATTAGCTATTCAGCTCATTTAGCCTCACATCTAGTGGTCTAGACTGGGAGCTCGGAGGACCAGAGCAGCTCTGCTGGGGCATGAGCTGTGGACAGCTAGCTGGCTAGCATGCCAACTTCAGTAGATATCTCTGCGACACAGTATATTGACATCATGACATCAAAACTGTTGATAATCTCCGTTCATTTTTAAATGTTTCCAACTAAAATTCATACATGTTGCACCTTCGAAGCCAGACTATGCTACTTTTCCTGAACAACTTTGGGGAAAGCTTAAATACAGTGCAACAGTACACAAGCAGAAAAGAGTCATCACATAGGTGAACTGACTCGTAACAATAACTGAATACAACAATGGAGAAACATGTCATTTCACTTTAAGAGTTGTTATTTTTATGCATCTTTTATTTTTCCAGCTGCATCAACAACACTTATGTTCTGTCGCTATTTTTCAAGGTTTATAACATCCCCACTCTTGAACCAGCCTGAGCTCTGATTGGCTCCGCTGTCAGGACCATGGCCGCCACTGAGCACCTTTCTTCCGCCCCATAATGGCAAACATTTTGCTGCTGCCTCTGTTTACTCAAAGATTCATTATTCCTAATGCGGTAGCGAGCGGGGGACTAATTCACCTTGCTGATGCATTCAAGGAGGTTCAAGGATGCTTGTCGCTCAAAGGTCAGAATAAATGTAAATTAAACATGTTGTGTGTATTCAAGGGCCAAATGAAAGTAGGATCCTTGAAGAAGAAAACATGCAGATACATAATGGGCGAATATTAGCGTCCGCCCAGCTTCCTTTTCGTCCTGTTTGTCATTCAAACTGTGACGAGCTGCATCCATTTCCTACACTTCAGTTTTGAGGGTTTTTTTTTTTCCCTCTAAGTCCCTTCTCCCCAGGCCTCAACCTATTATTTGTCATCCTTTCCTCTTCAATCATTGCCAGCCCCCGTGTGTTTCTCCGCTCTACATTATCTGTGCCCGACTGTGGCGTAACTGTTGGTCATTGCGGCAGGTCTGTCAGTTCTGGTCCGGTGGAAGCGTGTACGGTTCAGGCGTCTGACCCCCCGGTTCTGCCTCAGCGCCTCCCGGCTGAGAGGTCCGGCACGACTGGGCCGGCGCTCACGCAGCGATAATGATGTGTGTGTGTTGTCATGATTGGACGTGATGGGTTTTTAACTATTGAAGTGATATTTCGCAAACACTTGGCCCTCTTGATTCTGACAGGCTGTCTACAGCTTCTGTTTGCTGTTCTAACCTCTCTGATATCACCACCTGCAGCAGAAGCTCAAATTGGATCGACAGAAAAGCCGAAGATGTCGCAGTCCCGCCCGCACGGCATGACTGACAGGTGATTTACGGGATGAGACGAACACAAACGTCTTCCAAGATTACAGCGCCAACCTTACAGAAACATTTACAGTGCAGGATACTAAAAACGCGGACAAAAAAAATCAATCTGTCCTGTTCAAATGGCCGACTGATCAATGTGTGTAGGAGTCACTGCTCATCTGGTTGTGTGTGTGTGTGTGTGTGTGTGTGAGTGTGTGTGACTCACGCAGGTGCGCAGGCAGCCTGGCAGGCTCGTCCTCCATTCGGCTGGCTGGCCTCGCGGCGGGAGCATGGACGGGGGAGGAAGTGGAGTTTGGCAGCGGGTTCGCGGAAGGACTGAAAGAGCTCCTCTCCTGCTATGAATAGACACAGAGACACAAAGCATGGCTCACAAAGCTCCACGATGCACCGGCCCTGAACCCAAACAGCCCCACGCCAACTCGCCTCGCCTCACCTCGCCGTGCACCCACAACAGCGGCTAGCCGCGGTCTCATCCCTGTGCGCAGAGGAGTGTGTGCTTCTGACAAACCGACGCGCGGGTTCTGTCGCGCTGTGAAGACGCATTCTGGAGACACAAATATCCAAAATGCCGTACATGCTTTAGCACGTGTTGCTTCTTCGAGCGCTACACCGACCAATGTTGGGTTTGTAAAGGGGGCTGAATATTGAATTTACTGAATATTTGAAATGGTTTCAACGCTCATTTTTTGCAGTATGGACACTTCAGTACCATCTGCAATCTCCTCTCTGACAACTATGTAATACAAGCACCGCTGTAGTGCCCACATGGCCCCACCACCTCCAGGAGTAAGTTAACATGGATGCTGTTGTGCTTTACACACGGCACACAAGCCTTGTTGGATGCATCTTTGACTGAAAATCTTAAATTGTATGCCATCAGTGTGGTGTCACTTATTCCCCGCTGTATCGAACTTAACGTCAAATGTCAATATTTTCCAAGGCATGTGCCGAAGTAAGACATTCCGGTATTGTGACAACAGTGGGAGGTGAGGTGTGAGGAAGCTTGAGGTGACGTCTTTAAATTGTATGTCCGACCAACAGGTGAAAAAATATTATAACCTCGACAAATGTCCATTTGTTTGTCAGTTGGTCGATTTATCGGCAGGTTTACACAAAAACTGCTGAACAGGTTTCCATGAGACTTGGATGGATGGAGGATGGGTCTCGACACAGAATCGACGCCGTTAACTTTTTGCTGCCGATCCAGACAAAGGTAGGAATCCAGGAATTTTTATTTCACTTGTAAATTATGGTTAAGCCGTTATCAGTGGTTTAATTTAGAGTGATACAGGGCTGGTGAGTTTTGGATTAGGCTCGACTGAATTTAAGGCAACTGCGGGCCTTGGCGGAGGAATGCACCAAGTTCAAGTAGTGAGACTTCAAATTGCTTTTTTACAGCACAAAACTCTCTGAAAAGGAGACAGGAAATGTTCACAGTTTTCCATAATCTTTTTCATTTTTGCTTGATGAAACAGAATTTGCTAATTGCGTTCATCGTTAGAATTCTCCCAAAGTCAAATTTGCAAGAATTCCCATCTCGTCAAATGCTGACGCTTTGGGATGGCGACAGACCTGAACCACAATCCCAAAGCATCCATGTTTGACAAGTTGGGAAACTCAATGTGTCAGTATTTGACGAGTTGGGAACGAGACTTAAAAATCTACTTTCTTACACATTGGACCTTTAATTATTTGATTATTTTAGTCATTTGAATATCTAGAGCTGAAAAAAATGTGTCGTTTGATACCTGGGTCTTCAACAGGTGGTCTGTGAGCCCTATGGGGACCTCGAGATTTGGAAAGTTTTTTGTGATTTGTTTGAAAATACACATTAACATGAATCCAACATATTAGATAAACTTTAATTTACACAAAACTCATGATAGGACAGCATTGATTCCTCGTGCAACCCAACGTTGCGCTGAGCCACTGTATGGCAGCTTTCATAAAAGGCAACTAGTAAGCTAACTTAGGCCTGTCTTATTCCCAGGGCATCAAATAATGGCATTTTGTCATGTCCCATAAGGCTATCTGGCATGATGTCACAAACATACATTTTGTATCTGTATGAGACAACAAAAAGCGACAAAGCCGCATGTGTATTTTTGGCAACTTGAGGTGAGCGTGTGGCTAACCACATGTGATATTAGCCAGATGGCTACCCATTACTGCAGACCCAGTTTAATATGTAACATAATTTTATACAACATACGCAATAGCGGGTCCCTGCTGCGTATCCTTATCAGCGAAAAAAATTTGCAGACCGCTGGTGTACGGTGCGTCGACAGACACAATTATTCAGCAACTGTTTTGATTTGTCTGGTTTGTGGTTTAAGTCATTTTTCAAGCAAAAACTGTCAAACATTTGCTGGTTCCAACTTCTTATACAAGAGGATTTGCCACTTTATTCTGTCTTACATTATAATAAATCGTTAATCTATCATTATCATTATTATTATTACACTGTTTATCAGGGGGAAACTGTTCTAAGACATCACCCTCAGCTTACAGAAACTTCGATAGACATTTTAACTGTTTTCTGACATTTTAGAGAATTAATCAATTTATTTCAGAAAATAGTCAGCAGATTAACCAATAATGAATATTAATGATAGTTGGAGCCCTTGAATAAGGACACAAGTGAGGGAAAATGACCCATAATGAATTCAGACCTGAAGATTTTTAACCTCGTCATGGAAAACTTAGCATTTCAAGTACCATGATAATTTAAATAAATGCTGTATTTTAGAACTAGATGGATGTTTCAAGGATGTATACGGTCACTATTTTGATCCCTTGTCTTCATGAGTCAGTACAGGCCAGATGTAGTAGCAGAAATAGCCAGTAGTGATTGCAGTCCTTTCATTAATTTCATTTGTTACCATTTTTCTTTGCCAGAAGTTGGACAATATATTGATATAACATGGTCACTGTGATATGAGACTACATATTATCTTAGATTCTGGATATTGTTAAATTGTGAGATGGCATAAGTGTTGTCCTTTTCTGGTTTTGAAGGCTAGATAAGAAAAGTGACATCATTTCCTGAACTTATTAGACTGTTCTACTTTATTGCCTTTACCCACTTAGTCATTATATCCACATTACTGATGATTATTTAATAACAAAAAATCATATTGTGTTAATATTTTGTGGAAAAAAACAGTAGTCATCCCTACAATATGGTTGCAATATTGATATCAAGGTGTTACCAGTTACCTCTCCAGGCTTGAGCCACAGAGCACGTACTGCACATGTACAACCGTCCACGTTTGAACGTGAGGAGATTCAGATGAGCATCAACCCTGCCCTCGGCTGAGAAGTGTTACTGCGTGAAATCAGATCCAGTTATCAAGAATTGATGTATTTAAAAGAAATACAGGAAAAAGAAAAACATTTCCTGGTTTCAGTTTTGCACTTCTCAGTTTTGTATGATTCTAAATAAGATAATCTGGGGTTTGACGTGTTGGTCTGACACATGCAGTAATTTGTCACCTTGAGCTGTAGGACACTGTAGAACAGTGATTGTTAATGGCATTTTTCAGCATATTTGTACCACTGTATAAGACTAAATGATTAATGATTTTTCAGTAAAGACTATGCATATTCTTCCATGATGACAACAGATGTTATTCGCAGCCGTCTTCAGGAGATTTTAGACACTCTAGCTCTGCTATTGTGCAGCGCACTCACTGAATGTCGGTTTAAGGTATGAGGTTTTCCAGTTTGCGGTCTTTCTCTGTTGACTGCTTTCCTTTCCTGTAAATGAGGGCAGAACATGAAGCCACTTCATTTTCTTGAGGAAATGAAGCTTAGTTTTTTTTGCTTTTACTCCCACCAGTTCCACTACACTGTCACCACCCTGCAACTCTGAGACCTGCGACACTGTGTGCACCAGGAATTTCCTGGGGACGCCGAGCAATACTCTTTAAGTCGTTTATTTCCTCCCCTCAGAGGCAAAAGCTTCTCTACTCTGGCTTGACAATCGCTTTCTAAAAATTCAGTTTTCCAGACAGAGGTTGGGTTAGTGGTAAGGCGACAGTCAGGCCAAAGCTTGTGATTAAGATGCTGCAGGAGAGGCAGAGGGATTTGCAGTATGAAGGTGATGGGGAGTTCTTCTCGCAGGGGAGCGCTGGTCGTTCTTCGGCATGCAACTGCAATCGAGCGTTGACATCAGACTCGCTAATGAGAAGACATCCCTCATAAACAAAACACCGTAATACACTTCCAGTCGCTGAACAGCTTGCACCGTTTTCAGGCCAACGTTAAAGGGGCATGTTGTAGTTTTGAAGACGTTCCAACTCAGAGTTTTAACATTTACAAAATGAATGAGATGATAAGACAAACTCAGAAATATTGATTTTCTCTATAACTGAATAAACAAGCTCCTCAGAAGACTGTTTAAAGCTAGAAAGGTGGCAGGGTCCACCACATATAAACAAAGTCAGACAGTATGAAGCTGTGTTGTCCTTTAAGGTCAGTTTGTTTATGCAGTCATGAAAACAAAGAGAGTTTGTTTATTTAGGTTGTTTAGGCAGAAAAAAAAACAACAGTCATTGAAGATCTTTCTCTTCCAATTAAAATGTCATCCCCAAAACTACATAGTGCTCCTTTAACATCCAAAATAATATTTCTATAAATGTTCCTATTAGGGCTGCAACTATTTTATGAACGATTAAGCAGTCGATTTATTTTTTGATTAACCAAATGTTAAAAAAAAAGAAGCAAATCCTCACACTCGAGTTGCCTGAGCAGGTGAATAATTGCCTGTGTTGCTTGAGTACAAAATGCAAACAATTCATCCATTATGAAAATGTTGCAGTTCTAGTTCCAACCAGGACTCGAAGCAATGTCTGTTCTTATCATTACTGAATTTAATCTTTCAAAATGTTCCTTTTGGTGGGGGTGCAACTATGGATTATTTTCATTACTGATTAATGAAAGATTGATCGATTAGATTACCACATGATGACACACGCCATCACAAGCGCAGGTTGACTTTGGATTGTTTACACAGTCTGACCAGCAAAGCCAAAATATCCATTTAATAATTACAATTTTAAAGCTAGTTATTAACGGTCATCTACCTTATCGATTAAAGGTGCACTACGTATTATTTTAACAAACTAAATAAACAAAATCTCTTTGTTTTCATGACTGAATAAACAAACCAACCTTAAAAGGACAACACAATTTCATACTGTTTCACTTTGTTTATATTTGGCGGACCCTGCCACCTTTCTAGCTCCAAACAGCCTTTTCCTCCGAGAGCAGCTCGTTTATTCAATTATGGAAGAAAAATTAATATTTATGAGTTTATATTATCAAAATTTCTAAGTTTGAAGTTCTTCTCCAAAACTACATCGTGCCCCTTTTAAAATATTCAAATCAATTCATATTTCGTTTTCTGATGACACAACTAGTTGGTTGCCATAAAAATAAATAAATAAATAAAAAAGTGACCAATCGAAATATTTAAGAGTCAAAGGTGATGTTTTTCAGGAGGTCTGGTTTAATCCGATCGCCCCGAAAATGCAGCAAGCTGTCACATCTGGAAGCAGGAGTGAACACCTGTGATAACCTACAGCCAAACCGAGATCACAACAGCTGTCTAATCATTTTTCTGCGAGTTCATCAGTCATCAGATTGTAATAATCATTACATGTGCAACAGGGGCCGCCTTGTAGTGACTTTTCAGAGGCTCCCTGGTGTGTTGTTGTGACGGCACCGACGCTGCCCACGTTTACAGAGGTGTTGTGTGTGTGCGCGCGTGTGTATGTGTGTGTGGCGGTTACAACATGCTCGCCTCGCCGGCTTTGATCACTTTTTTTTTTTTTCTCCCGGGCGGTAAAAACCAAACGGTGAGCGTGTCGCAGACGGTCACGACTTCTCCCCATCATCGGCGGAGTGGAGGTGGAGGTGGAGGTGGGGGAAGAAGAAGAAGAAGAAAAAAAGCGTGGAGGAGCCGCGAGCAACAGATGACTGGCAAAACAAACGCGCCTCGACTGAATGGCGCTAACAAACGACCGGGAGAGGTGACGTGAAGCCAGCACACACGCACGGAGACACTCTGGATTTAAAAAAAAAAGCTTTAAGCGGAGAGAGAAAGAAAAAAAAAAGGCGAGCTTGTTACCTTGTTCGCAGCGGAGGAGGGTTCAGACATTATCTCCCGTCAACTTCGCTCCTTCTCCTTCCACTTTTCCGTTGTGCTCCTCTCTTCTTTATCTCCCGTGCGAGCACAACACGGCGGCGGGAGCAGCAGCAGCACAAGAAGAAGAAGAAGAAGAAAGAGGAGGAGAAGAAGAAGAAGAAGCGTCCAGTCCCAGTGCTCGGCTTGTTGTTGTGGGAGAAGAAGTTGTTTTTGTCATGTAAAGCCCGCCGGGGGGTTTGTGCTCGTCTATCTGCTGGCCGGCTCCATAGCCGTGGCTGCTGGCCGTCGCTGCGAGAGGAGAAAAAAAAACTTCTTTTGTCTGCGTGTGTTTTCCCTTCACGGGTCGGCAGCGTGCTGGTTAATAATCCCTTCCTGGAAGAGCGAGGCTAAAAAAGAGAGCGAGAGAGTCTCCTTCTCTTCTCTCTCTCTCTCTCTCTCTGTCTCTCTCTCTCTCTCTCTCGCTCTCTCTCTCTCTCATTGATCTGGATGTGTGTAAAACGGCGAAATGACGTGAATTCCCAGCACTGAGCCTTGCCCCCTTTTAAAGGGAAACCCGTAGCAGGAAATCAGCAGCAGGTCTCAGAGCACTGACTGGCTGAAAAAGTGTGATCGAGGCGCGCGCGCACACACACACACACACACACACATTGGTTGTCTGTGTGTTTTGTTTTTTTAATCACAGCTTAATGCGGTTACACAATAGGCCCGACCTGCTTTTAATGAGACAGCATCAGGTGCAGTGTCTTGTAGCTCCTTAAAGGTGACGGCAGTGATATCAGCCTGTGCAGGACATAAGAACTCCACATAAAGCCAATTATGTTTGGATGTAAATACATATTTATAGTTTTTTGTAATAATGAGTTATTAAAGGATGCGTTCACCCCGAAATGAAAATTCAGTCATCATCTAAATCTGATGAAAATCAGGCGAGGTTTCATATTTCGGGGCCGTTTTCTCTGTTTTTTGCTTGTTTTTCTCACATTTTAAAACAAGTCCCCATCTACTTCCGTTGACTGGAGGGGAAAAAAGCTGCAACGCTGTTTAGCTGTGACGCTTCAGGTGTATTTCGTGGAACCAGACACTGGAGCGCTACCACCTGAAAATCTCTCAACCTTCACCACGTCGCTCTTTCACCGTATTGTTGTCCCCTATGCGGATCATGTCATGCTCCCGCATCCTACCTTGCTCCGATGTCCCGATGTCAAATACAAAGACAAACGGACAGTAAACCGCTAAGGGGCAGCGGCGGCTGTCATGATATTGTTGTCATAGAGACAAGACACACGTGCAGCGTTTTATTTCTCTCAGGGCACAAACGCTTCATCCCCACTGCCTGAGCTTTTTCTGCCCAAATGAAAAAACACAATGCAGACACAGGCCCTAATTTTTTCATTTTGGGGGGAATTTATCCTTTAATTATTGCAGATTAGATCAGATGAAACATTGTTAGTGCACACAGAACAGGTGCAGGGCATCTAAATGCAAAAAGAAGTGAAGTGCAGAGTAATACATATGTAGATAAGTCGTAACAGGTAGATATGAATATAGCTGAGTTGCGTATATACACTGTTGATAGCATGAATAGTGTGGAATGCATTCTCTAGGATGTATGAAGTATGAACAAGAGATAAACAGTGCAGGTAAAAGTCTATTATTTATCAACCAAATGACACAGTATATGAATAGGACACTTGAAAGCCCGTCACTGACTCTCACTCTGGAGAGGTAATACAAAACTCTACGATACAAAAAGACGTGGGCGACTAGAGGAATTCTTTATGAGAAGGGAAATTAATATTAAATGTTGTATAGAATTTAAGATAAAGGGAAAATACCGAATGCTTTTAAAACATATGTTAGAATGGTTTATTCTGAGACTTGTAATTCATTTTTCAGTAATGATAATAATTTAGGTATAACATGGTTGTCAAACTGAGGTCCAGGGACCATCTGAAGTCCCACAGATCAGTCCAGCTTCATGGGAGGGTAAAAAGTTCAAAGGTTGTTCTGTCCAATGTCCATCTCCATTACATACTGTACAACTATAAGTATGTACGTTGGAATACAAATGTCTGAATATTTGGATGAATCCTACTTTGGCATAAACAGTTATTAAAGTTGCAGTAAGCAATATTTTTATAACAACAGTGGATTAAAAGTGATGTGAAAGGGCTCACGCATAGCGACAAACCCCACATTGAACATCACTCTGCAGTTTACGTCTACAGAGCATTTTAGCCTCTTTTAGCAGATTGTTTTGATTTTACTCTGAATAACTTTACTGTTTTGGGTCTCTTTCACTACTTTTATCATTTGTTTTCAGCTGCAGAGTTTTCTCAAGCAGCAAATATCATGCAGGCAAAGTTAAATGGTGAACACTTTGGAGCACTTTGCAGCTAAAAAGGCTGACACTTCCCTCAGGAAATTGGTGGAGACCAAAACGGAGCTGAAAGAGCAGTGAATATTGGATTTACATTATAATCAGGTATTAAAAGGACATT
The DNA here is from genome assembly GCA_039737535.1 of Lagodon rhomboides. Taxonomy (NCBI): domain Eukaryota; kingdom Metazoa; phylum Chordata; class Actinopteri; order Spariformes; family Sparidae; genus Lagodon; species Lagodon rhomboides. The sequence continues at coordinate 16,586,042 of CM077805.1, read as the reverse complement.
TATTGTTAGTCAGGATTTATGGTAAGCCTTATAAGCCGATGATTCTGTCTGTCAGCGTTGTAGTTACAGCTTGTTCCACTGCCCCCAAGTGGCCCAAAATGTGTCACTGCCGCTTTAACTGCTGCACAATCAGTCCTTTGCACAAAGTCATTTCCATAGAAACCACCTGATTGCATTTGGTCGTCCCTTCACAGATGGTGCTCGGAGCTAAATTAACTAACCTAATGTATGATGAGTGACAAATTAAAAGAGAAAAAAAAAAGACGACATAAAATCTAGTTATAAGGTTTCCGACCACGATGCATGGAGAAAATGTATGTGCTCGTTTGATGCTGGTGGAGGACAAAGAATCTCTCTAATCTCCCACAAGTGTTTGAGATCTGGTGACTACATGTGCCTTTCATAGTTTTCAAACCACGCAGCGGCTCCATGTGTATGGAATCATCTGATATGTGATGAAGGTCCCCAGCCTGGACCCCCTCCGTCTACTTATATGCATCTCAGATTACTGGACCACGAGGATGCCCCACTGATTTGTGTTTAGACATCCTGAGCCTCCGGGTCAGATCTGACAGTGAATCTTCAGAGTTTCTGGTTTCTGGCAGATGGCGTTAGACGAGAAAGGCAAAAATCACGGGGAAAAAAAACACCCACTTCCATCGGGCGCTGTATGTATTCTCTTCGGGGAGAGGGTGACAGGAAGCGATGAGGCTGATGGGAAGTGCGCTGCAATTTAATGAGCGAACGCAGATGAGGGAAGCTGAGGGATGTTGCACGTACATCCTGATGCTGCAGACTGAGACCTGCTAAATAATTGGATTTGCATGTTTTATGTTACTTCATTTCATTTTATCTATTTTTTTTCTGATAAGATGTAATCACAGCGGATGGTATTAGGATGTTTTTTTCTCTTTTTTGCCATGACCTTCAGAAAAAAAATATATTACAGTGAAACCAAATCCACAGACGTTAATCTAAATCACGGCTGAACATAAAACTTGTAGCACGTTGCAGTCACTGTCTTAGAGGTCATCAGTAAATAAACCTGTGTTTGGGAGGCGGTCTTCATAATTTCTTGTATTTTGGAGCTGGAATTCGTGATCAAATGAAGTCAGTTCAGTCCTTTGTGCGGCTGAAATGAGCCAGTCAGTCGGAGAAATTACAAACTTGACAGCTGTAAGAAAAAGGCTTCAGATGTATTCAACCGTAATTTCTGCGTTTTCACAAAATCCAAGGGAGCGCAGGGGAGACACATTGTGCAAGGCAGGTGCGACTGACAGATTACATTAACGGGATTACGGTAATCGGATCAAGAAAGTGGCGAATGTAATCTTACACACCTACAGTAAAGACACAGTAATCAGATTACAGACAGTGACAGAAAGTGAGTACTGAAATTTACTGAGCGTGGAAACATAACTGTTATTTTCATTATTTATTTATTCTTATAAATTGTGCATCACTCTCCTGAGACTCTGTGTAGTCGCTTGTTTTAAAGGGTCACTATGTAGTTTTGGAGAAGAAATTCAAAACCAGAATTTTAATATTTGCATCGTTTATGAGGCGATAACACAAACTCAGAAATACTTGTTTTTGCCATCAGTGAAGAAACAAGCTGTTGTCAGAGGAAAATAAGGTACACTGTTTGAAAGCTAGAAAGGTGGCAGGGTCCGCCACATACAAACAAAGTAAAGCAGTACGAAACTGTGTCGTCCTTTAAGGTCAGTTTGTTTATTCAGTCATGAAAACAAAGCGAGTTTGTTGGTTTATTGTGTTTATTGAGGCACAAATGAAGATCTCCCTCTCCTGAACTACACAGTGCACCTTTAAATCTGATCCTCGGAGGACAGGAAGGACACTTCTGGTCCTATTGCACTTATTGTTCAGATATCACTATTTATACATTTCCATGTGCACTTACCGTCCACGATAGAGATCTCAAGATGGATTCTGCCCACAGATGTTCCAGCTACAGAGCAGAGGAGGGAAAGGAAAGAAAAAAAAACACAAACCCAGCTCCTCTGTCCTCATCTGAATCCAGAGCTGCATGAGGTCATGTAGCACGAGGACGCCCCCAAGCGGACAACGGCGGCGTTACACTCATCACATCCTGCTAAAAAAAAAAACATACCGGGGAGTTAAGTTTCGGTTTCCAATCATCAGAAACGATACCGACCTTTCCTCTTCCACTGAAGTGAGCAGGTCGCTGCTGAGCAGTTGCAGACTCGCCTTCCTGCTCGTCGGAGGCAGGAGACCCGGGGAAGAGCGTCAAAATGATGGAGTCAGACATACTGAAGTTCATCTGCTCCAACCAGGGAGCGGTGAACACGGACTACCTGATGTTTAACCTCGGTTTAGGGGATTCGTCGAGCGTGTCGGAAATCCTCCGGAACACAGAGATGTTCGCCTCCTGTTGTCCGTTCGGGCAGCCGAAGGTGGTGGCCAGGACCAGGCTGAGACTGTGCAGGGACAAGAACTGTCTGGGGTCATGCGAGGGCCTGCACCTGTGTAAAAAGTTCCTATTGAGCGGATCCTGCACCTTCAATCAACACAGGTGAATATGTTTGCTTCAAGTATGAGGTCATGAGGCCCTGAACCGGTCTGTGCGCCCGGACACGTAGTTAGAGAGGCCTGTGACTCATTAAGAGGGATCTCAGTTGTCGTTTTGTTGTTTAAAGGGACATTTATTGTTGAAATTAAGATTTGTCATTATTTCCTTTTCGTGATTAAAGCTGTACAATAAAGAACGATGCTGTCACAGGTTGGTTTCGGCCTGCTGGGTAAATGTTATGCTGTTGCATTTAATTTCAGGTCTTAATGTTACCTGTCTTAAACCATGGTGCGTTCACGTACTGATAACGACGCCCGGTGCTTGCCAGCTGGCATTCATTTGTGGCTTTGGCGTAGCCAGGGCAAACACGGACATTGTACAGCTGACAGGCTAATTGAACACCATGTAAAGCCAATATTGCACAGGTTTATAGGCTTCAAAGTTAGAATCATGATATGTGAGGAATTGGTTTGACATTTTTGGTGAAAAGCACTCAGGGAGTTAGCTAAATGTGAAGCTAGCTGACTACTGAGCTAGCTTAGCTCAAGGACTGGTAACAGGGAAACGGTTAGCTTGACCCTGTAAGATAACAGATGACGCATCATACCTGTGCTGTTTTTAAAGTTGTGTTAAATTACATTAAAGTAAAATAAAAATAAAAAGTAACAGCAGTAAAGTTTGGTGTTCTATTAATGCAAAGTGCAGGACTTATTTTCTGTGCACAGTAACTAAGTAAGTCATTTTTAGGTAGCCTATTTTCTGAGTTCCTGGCAGCTTTGGGTAATAAAATCCACACACAAAGCAAAAAAAAAGATTTATAACCTTTCTGCATGTGACACAATTTCTATTTACTGCACTCTGTCTTTTAGGGAAGTGAAGGCGCCTGTTTTCTGTCTTAATGCTAAATTAAGCTAACCAGCTGCTGATTTTAGCCACATATTTACCATACAAACAAAGGCGTGGTATCATTTGTTTCCATAACTATCAGCTCCAGTGTAGTCAGAGAACAAAAAATGAGTTGGATATAGTCTTAGCTGTGTTTCACAGTTCTGGTGAAATGGTGACCTCTATCCCTGTCAGCATTTTACTGTGGATGAGTGTTGTATAAGTCAATTACGGAACACTCCAGTACCTCTTCGTAGCTGCTACTTCTATGATCTTACAGGAATTTATAATTTTTCCTGAGCATCTGTTTATTAAGACAAAGTCATGGCTGAACGACATGCGCTGTGTTCTTTGATGACAGGGGAGGATGTAAATACTCCCACGACCTGGACTCTGATCACAATCAGAGGCTTCTGGGGGACCATGGGCTGGAGAGTCTGAACAGGTCGGAGCTGTGCACGCTGCTGATGCAGAGCGACGACTGGCTGCTGCCACCTGTAAGTGTGACTGTGTACAGAAGATACATCCAGTGGAGTTTTTTTAAATCATATATCGGAGCTAACATCTGTTGTGTCCGCATAAGAAAGGGTACAAAGATCTAGGAAAAGAAAAAACTTGAAACTGGGGTTGGGCAATATGTCAGGCATCAGCCTAACAACCGGCAGTTGCTACCATTTTGCGTGGGGGGCAAAGGAGTATACAAAATGAATTCCCAAAAAACGTAAAGAAAGGTAATATTCCTCCACCTATTTTCCTTATTAAACAGGAAAATTCAACAGTAAACCTTCTGAATTTAAGTTTCTCCCCCTTGAGCAACCTAAGACGAGCTTAATTGCCAGCTGTTTACGTATCGTAGAACACACTTGATTCAAACTCAACAGTGACCAGATAAAAGTCACCGAAACCATCTTTGCTAGTCTTTCCGCTGTTCCGACAATCACAAACTCTGGTTTGGTCAAACAAAATTTTGAATTCGCAGAGTATGATTTGTAAATATTCTGGCTTTAAAGTCCCCAAATGCCATATTGAGCATCAACATGCTAGACCAAAACAAACCGGCTTGTCGGCCAACCTTCCCTTCGCGCACCACCCTCTACACCTCCATTGTTCTCAGCAGCACAAAGGAAGGAATTAAGTTAGCCTTTTGTGGACCATGTCAAGTGACAAAGTACATTAGGCAAGTGAGAGTATGTAGGTATTGGCTGTTATTTGCGTCAGTAACTGGCAGAGTTGGGAATGAGAGGCGGGCGGCGGCAGATGAAGAGTAAGGGCATATGAATGTGTGTGTTCCGACTTGGGCCACTTTTTGGGGCAAACGCCAGAGTCAAGACTGCATTTGCAAGAAAATATTTAGTAGCCCAAGTCCGTGGTTTTCCCGCGGAATTTGGCTAGTTTTCGAAGTGTTGAAGGTTAGGTATTTTCATGCGAATGCAGTCTTGACTAAGGTGTTTGTTTTCAAAATTGGCATAAGTCAGAACATAACCAACCCTGTTTGCTGTGTCTATAAACTTGCTGTTTCCCTCTGCTGCCTCTCTCTTTATTCTGATGGGTTAGCTCAGAGTCTTTTGCTGAACAGCAGCTTTCACTTGTTCTTTTGAGGCAGACCATTAACTTAGCAAAAAAACAAAACAACCAGCCTTGGCCAGTCACCGTTATAGTCGTCCGATCAGCTAACCCTAGAAGACCCGTTGAGTTCTTTGGAGTATAAGAAGTTCAGATCAACACAAAGATTTAGCTGCATAATGTGTAATTATTATCTTAAATGAGTTGTTCAGTATCACAGCTGCAATGTTTAATTCTTTTTCCTTGTTTTTTTCTCCATTTATTAGGTATGTCATGATTACAACAATGGTGATGGGATGTTCGGCAATTGTCAAGCTGGTTTCGGTTGCAAGAGGCTGCATATCTGTGGGAGGTACGTGAACCTTGACTGCAGCTGCCCCAGGACCCACGACTTTAATGCCCCACAGCCATTACAAATTCTGCAGGAGAGAGGGGTGCCTGGCGACCTCATTCGCTCCTTGAGGTCAGTTTATGCAAATATGGTGGCTTTGAGGTACTCTGACCACAGGGACAACCTTCAACAGCGAGGTGGTTTCCAGGGCAATAGGGGCAACAGGGGCAACAGAGGCAACAGGGGCAATGGAGGCAACAGGGGCAACGGAGGCAACAGGGGCATAAGGGGCAACAGAGGCAACAGGGGCAACATGGGCAACAGGGGAAACCGGGGCAACAGAGGCAATAGAGGCAACAGAGGAAACCAGGGCCATGGTCAACAGCAGCTGTCAGACTGTTCCAACAGTGACATCCTCGTTGACATCGACGACTTTGATCTGTATTCTGAAGATGGACTACACGACAGTGACCAGCAGAAGCTGAATTCCTCCACCAGTGACATCTCTGTCGCTGCCAGCGACAATGACACAAGCAGCGTCGATGGTCACAACAGAAAAAGAACAAGAAGACGAAATAACCGTGGCAACAGGGGTAACGGGGGCAACCATCAACAGATGGAGAGAACCCCTTCCACTAATGACCTCCTTGCTGCCATCGATGCCTTAAATCTTCCCAGTGACGATGGACCGAACAAATGCACCAGTTACATCCTACATCCAAATGAAACCTTAACATTTGTCAGAGGTAGAGGTGGTAACTTCGGCAGCAGGGGGGGCAATAGGGGTAACCATCAACCGCTGCAAGGAACCCATTCCACTGGTGACATCACTGCTGCTGTCAACAACGAGGAAAACCGCGTTGATGGGCCGAACAGAGGAGAAAGGCGAAGGCCTGTCAGAGGTAAACTACACCATCTGGAAAAACTTTTGTTCAGTGTTCTCTGAAAGAACTGTGTGAAATGTAATACAAATCAACACTTTTTGTTTGTCTCCTTTAGATAAAACTGAGATATGCATGTTCTTCATCAAAGGAAACTGTATACACGAGGGTGAGTACCAGTGATAACACTTAATTTGTGTTCTTCGACGCGATCGTTACGTCAGTTTGCTTCGGTGACGTTAAACTTGTTTCGTGACCAATGTGTTCCCAGATCGATGCTTTAAAGCTCATGACAAGATGCCGTACAGATGGGAGGTCAGAGAGAATGACCAATGGACCGCCATGCCTGATAATGAGACGATTGAGAAGGACTACTGTGATCCTTCAAAAACAAACAGGTACAGGTTGTAGTTCTGTAGTTCTGGGTTGATCTTGCTCTTCACCTCAACCATCTCACAGTCAGTCAATCTCTCATCTATAGCAAACCCAATCCTCCAGTTTGGTCTGCCTTCTACCAATTGATAAAGGGGAAACACCTTTGAAACATCATGGACACCATCAGTGGGCTTTAAATCCAGAATGATAAAATATCTCTTGAACTACATTTTAAGAACTCCTCATTTTTTGACTTTAGATCAGTTAGAAAAGAACAGGGTACCCTTTTCAGAGCCAGAGGAGAAGGTTAATAACACTGTCACGTCTGTATGGTAAGTATGAAGCTGCATTCAGCAGCCGATTAGCTTAGCATAAAAACTGCAAACAGGTCCAGACAGGCTGGGTACAGTGACCACCTGGAGTCTTGTCATCAAAGCATTATGGATTATGGCTCTCGATACTTTTTTAAAATAAGATCAGACCTAAAAAAAACAAAATGCATGGAGTGCTGCATGGGTGTAGAAAAAGGTGTCCTTCTGGTGCTCTTCAGTTTAGGGATCCAAGTGTAACTTATAAGGAAAGATCTGAGGCACTCAAGAGGGTAATGATTAAAACGCCTTTATTAGTACATGGCTAGTTTAATAAAAACATTCCAATGCGTTTCAGCCAAGAAGACCTTCGTCAGGGCAAGGGCAAAGTCTTTGCTCTTTGCCCTTGCCAATCTTCTTGTTTACTTTACACACTTGGGTGGGTTTGTAAAGAAATCTGTCCGTTTATATTTCCTCTCACTGGTACAGCATGAATTCATAGGTAAAGATCTGTCTTTCGTTCGTGTACCTGGAAGAGAATGAAACATGTTTTTGTATAATCACAGGAAATTATCTGTTTTGTTTAAAAAAAAAAAAAGTAGTATTATGACTTGGAACAATTCATTGCTCCAGGAAAATCCCAATATTGCTCAAATGTTTCAGCAAACAAATGTATTGGTGTAACACGATAGATTACTGTCTTTTAAAAAATGACTGGAATTGTATGAATTCATGTATACCCATTCTTCTGTCTTTAGTAGCAGCAGCCCACCTGTGCATTTTGACCTGATGACCTGTGGCCCGAACAAAGTCCGACGACTATCTACCCTTAACTCTTTGCTTGAGCCAACCTTCATCCACACCACTGAGTGGCTTTGGTACTGGGAGGATGAGTTTGGGAGGTGGAACATGTACGCTTCAGCTGTGAGTCACTAAGTTTTTGTTCCGTGTCACAGCTCTCTCGAACGTTGATTCCAGACAAAGCAGACAGACTTTCCTCAGTGAAAAACCTTAAACCCCTCTGTACGCTACCTGCTCAACAGTGTGCAGACAAGTTATCCACTATCTAGTCAACATAGTAGAGCGTTAAGCAGCTAAAGAGCCTGATACATACATCATAAAAACAAAACAGCTTAAAGGAGAATGAATAATAGATTTACATTCATCGAAGGTCGCAGGCATTAGGCCAGATGAATGCTGCTAACTGACTTCCAGATGTGTCAGTGAGTTAACACAAATGTGAACTAATCAAAAGTAGAATGTCAATGATGTGTTTACCAAAAGTTAAAGTGCAATTTTAGCGTTACGTTTACGGAAACAGTTTTGACGGTCATTTTGTCACAACACAGTATTTGTCATCATTACATTAGAAGGTATTTTTTTTATTCTTTATTTTTAAAAAAGGGACAGTGTACATTGATCAACGTTTCCTTGCAGAAAGTAAATGTACCCGAGTTTAGCTGAAAGGCTAATTTTCATCGGCAGTCCCTTCGCCAGATGTTAATAGGCACACACACAAAAAAGAAAGAGAAAAGAAAATAAATAAATAAAATAAAATAAAATAAATTATTTGCTGTTTTTCACGATGTTAGTTATGTCTTGCCTTATTGTAAATCTCTTGCAACACCGCAGATTGCAACCAATCAAATGCATATCATCTGACCATTGTAATTCTGAGTAAGTAGCTGCGTTTTCCTTTGTTTCCTTGAAACATTGAAACGGTTCCTTACAGATAGCCGCGGAGCAGCATGAAAATACGGCAGCAGCCAACGGTTTCATTGAAGATATGCACCCTGACAACATGCCTCTGCACGTGAAGTCAGTGGAGCTGATTTGGGCTAAAAATGGCCACTGTACCTTTTATTTCAGCGATATTCTGTAGCCGCACCACAACCTTAAAATGCTGCTGTGACAACAACTGACTGCTGCAAACTGACTGTCATACATTTTGCACGTGATAAGAAAGACGTGGCTGCTTTGCTCAGGAGTGGAATTTGTAACGTGACGTCGGGCCGTCTGATGCAATCCTCAGCTATCTGAGCCACGCCGGCTGCGGAGGACTCTGACAGCTGTCGTGGAAATGAGCGGTCTCAGATTCTGCCCTTTTTAAAGGCGCAGAAATGTGAAAACTCAAATCACAACACGACTGAAGTTCCCACCTCACCTCTCCCACACGTGGTTGAGTGAATCTGCGCTGAACTGACGACTACACGTTTACATAACTTCTGTTTTATCTGTTTCATGTCTACAGCAGACATTTCATTTTGTCCCTGCTGTATTTTGTTTTTGACGCTGCTGCTCATGCACATCATTTAGGTTTTAATCTTATTTTGTACCGCTCTACGGCCGCACGAAGAAATCAAAAGAGGCAAAGAGGCTGCCACACTGCCTGAGCTGTGTGTACGGACTGTGTGGTAGCATTTCAGAGGAAAGAGATTAGCAGCAGCCGAGATTGTAGTCAGATTGAATAAATTTGAATTTGTCACGCTCATATTAGATTGATGAATTAAGAAATAAAGTTCTTAAGGCCCCCTCAGCGAAAGCTGATCAATTCTCCAACTTTCAAAGCTAAGCCCTTCTCATCAGTTTATCTGTTGTCCTCCAGGTTTACACTTCCAAAAAGAACATTAGCCTACTGGAAGCTACAGATTTTAGAGATCCAGAGAAGCATACAGCCTGAGAATTATAGTAGGAGACACCAAATCTCTGCTATATCTCTGATCTTTGCTAAATTATGCTGATATATATTCACATTGATCACATTTCACTCAAATGAAGTACTCAGTTTTTTTTTTTTGCTTTTTTTAGTGGCTTAAGTTCAAACTCTCATACACTCTGGGAAATGAGACGTTTAGTCACCAAAATAAGCTAAGCTTCTTAACTGAAGTGTGAGCAACAGTACACATAGATACAGACAGCCTGGACAGCCGGGGTCCTGTCATTTCGGGGACAAACAGAGATCTCCCCCGGGACAAAGCATTTTTTTTCTAATGTATGTATGTATGACGAGCAAATGGAAAATCTGAGCCGAGCGCTGACTACAATTGGGCTTGTTTTCTCATGCCGTCACTATGGCAATTATCACAGGCTGGCCACTCAGTGAGAGACCTACAAAAGATAAATGCAATCCAGAAATCACCTTTTGAAGTGGATGCACCCTTTTCTTTTTCTACATCGTAAACAAACAAATCTGTGTTGAATTGGACAGGAAAAAACCTCGTGAGCTGTTAGTTTTCAGCAGCTGGTGGGCACCAGAGTAGCTTGCATCTAACAGAGCGAATAGAGCTAACATAACGGCTAAGCACACAGCAGGGCTAAGAGTTTCTGTTCAGAGGAACTTGAAGCACTAAACAGTGAACTGAAGTTTAATGTGACAACACAATATGTTTACAGTAAATAGAGTCACTGAGTGCAGTTTGGAAGTGAAAGTGTGTTTCCAGGAAATTGTTACTCTGGATCCCTGCTAACTACATTAACGAAAAATGCATTAGCTATAATAGTTAATTACTTCAGTTGATACAAAAAGCCATTAGAAGCTTCATTCAAAAAAACATCAATAGAAGCTTTGAGTGTAAATACAGTGTTATTTCTTACAGCCCAGACTACATTACTCTACATTAGCCGTAAGATAGCATGCAAGGGCGCTCCTCAATGGTGTGTGTCTGTGTGTTTAGATTCATGTCAGCTCTCACTAGACTCTGGTTCTCGCTCCTCTTCTCCACTCTCCTCTCTGTTACGTTGCGTTCATGAAGTAAAGTTAATTTCACCTCAGCGGATGTCTGCTGCAGTCAGGCTGATAAATGGAAGTTAAGATAAATTTACCTTTTAATTCCAAAAGTTAAGTCATGTGACTCTGGGCGTTCATTCCTCCAGTCGATCTGGCTCCGCACCCGACTCTCTCCTCCGGAGCTAGTCGGCGCTGAGCAGCTGCAGTTGGTCTTATCCTCTAGTAAAAAAAAACAACAAAAAAAACAGCTGTAGCTATTGTGCCTAACTCAGCTGTATTTGCAGTAAACAGTAATTTGCCTGAAATTCCCATTTACTGTATATATGTAAATTTTCTGTTGGCACTGGCATTTCTGTTGACCATTGCAGAATCTTCTTGAGCTTAAACAGACTTCTCTGTGTTGTGTGGCAGGACGGTAAACACAGACCAGCAGACATGGACAGCGCCACACTGGAGCAGAAGTTTCTGGACAACGACAAAGATGTGGTGGAGTTCACCGCCGGTTCACAGTCGTATTCACTGAGTTTCCAGGGTAAACAAAGGTTATGCAGTCGATCTCGTGTTTACAGCTTTTTAAAAAATGAAAGCGGTATTCTAAATGATGTATTTTTGTTTTCTCCTCAGACATGATACAAACAAACAAGCAATACGGCACGAAGAGGCTGGTGAAAAGACGACCCCGGTTTGCTTCCGCGGCTGATGTTCAAGCGAGGAGGAGGTACGACATCCTGAATACACTACGTTGATCCCACGTATTAGAAACGCTTCTTCAAACGACGTCACGATAAAACTAACCCTAATTTTCTTTCTGGCCACAGGAGGCCTCTTGGTAGAGGAAATATCGCCGCCCTACCAGACCACTGGGACAAGACACAGATCCCTCAAACAGGATACAAGGTATCCACCGCCACAGTTTCAGCTGACATGCATGCCCAGGATTAGAAGTTGTGTTTAGCACAACAAGCAAGTTGGTAGGTTAGCTGTACATTTTCTTTTCGTTTGTCCTGTCTGGGTGTGATTGTGTGGCAAAATCAAATCAACACAATAAAGTTTCCAATGTTTCCATGCAAATAAGACACGCAGACATTTTAACCTGTGTATTGTTGTAATAATGTAAACACCAAAATGAATGTTGGTGCTGGTCTTGCAGTCGGTGGATGTCCTGTCCTAACAACAAATGAAAGTGTGTCTCTGGAATACCACCAGCAAAGTCCATTCACCAAAAGCCAGTAAAAGTTTATTCTTCAGGCTTCTGTCGGCCTCTAAGCTGATGAATTGCCTCCAGTGATGTCACTCAGTGGCTAACTTGCATTGTGGGTAATGTAGGCAGCAGGTTTTGAAAAGGAATAACAACAAAAGGCGACATTTCTGCTCTTAAACTGTCCATGATGAGTCCAGCAGTGTTATAGGAGAGCAATGCTGGACCAGTGGACGCAACGTAGCCACTGAGTGACATCACCAGAGGCAGTTTATCAGATTCCATGCAGAATATGAGCAGTGCACACTTTCATGTCTAAAATAACCTTGTACCACAATATTAATACAGTGTGATTTTTTTATGAATATGAAGCAGTAATATGGATATAATGACTAAGTTGGTGAAGGCAAGTATTACAACAAGGAGAGCAGTCTGACAAGTTGAGAAAATTACATCACTATACTGTAATGCAGACTTGAAAACCAGGAAGAGACGACACTCGACATATAACAATAACCAAAATGTAGAGGGATATAATCAACAATATAACAACCAACCCTTTTACAACGTATGCTGTGTAGTACCAGTGGGGGTGCAGTTACTCTACCTTACAGTTAAATTAACAATAATGAAGCTTTTAAAAAAAGAGTAATCCCGTTTCCTGTCATGTCTTCAAGCTGTTCTATCAATAAAGCCATAAAGGCCAAAAATATAAACTTTCAAAAAAAAAGAGTACTGTATTGAATTGATTGATGTTTTCTGTTGTCAACAAATCCAGGATTTTAATCCTAGTAATCCGTTCTCGGAGTACTCAGATTACTTTTTTGTCATAACGAGTAACGTAACGTGTTAGTTCTGCGTTACAAGTAATCTGTTACTGTAAAAGAACTGCTGCCATCCAGTGCCCCTGAGGAAAGGGCTTTTTAGCCTTGGAAGTCTTGTCCTTACCTCCAAGAGGAGCCACCTGTCCGACACACCTTTTTAAAAACTTCTTCTCCTTTACTCTTTGGAGTAAAGTGTACTAGAGAGAACAGAACATTGGCTGGGTGAGTCTGTGTTTGAATAGTTTGTGTGTAGGGATGTGTTTTGAAGAATAAAAAATAAAAGCCCATGCACACTTCCATCATATTTGTGCTTCTATTGTTTCTATGTAAGCGCTCATAGTTCACGGGTTCATTAGTTGCATCTTTAAACATCATATATTAGGCTATAGGAGCCTGTGTTGTATTGTTTTCAGTGAAACAGCTGTGCCTAATACTGCATGCCTCTGTCCAGTTCGCTGTCAGAGTGTTAGCTCAATAAACAGCTGTGAATGTTAGATTGCATCTGGGCTGCGTAGTCACTGAATGTGGGCTGTAAAGAAGATCACAAAATGATAGGTTGAGTCAATACATTCAAAGGTTCATGTACAGTTAGCTACAAGGCCCTTTGGACGATACAACCGGCATGTCCAATGAGTCGTAAAGTGGTTTTACCCTAATTTTTGGTGACTCTAAAGGACTCTAAGCGTTACTTTTCTCTGCAGATAACGCAGTAACGTAACAAGTTGCCCTTTAATGGCAGCAATCTTGTAACGTAATGAGTTACTTTTAAAAGTGATGTCACCCAACACTGTCAATGAGCCACACTGTTCAGTGAGTCCCACATACAACACAACATGTGTAGCAATTTGCTGCTAAAGAATAGGCCCCAACAAAGACGCTATCGGCTGAGGCGGTTCCTTCTTGTGGAGTGTCCAATGAGATGCTGTGCAGCTAAAAACAATTTGGTTTGCTTTGGAAAATGGCTTGTAATGCGTCCAAACTAAACGAATGCTCAATTTTCAATAGAGATATAGTCTTTGATATGTTCAACCAGCAGTGATGGGAGTTCGCTGAGGGCCAGACTACTGTTCAGTGGTACTCTTTTCCCCCACTTTCTACACTGGAAACATTTTAATCCTAAAAAAAATTAAAGCAGCAATTTGTTCTAACATCTTTAACAATGTGAAATGGGTTGCAGTGATGAACCTTCAGATAAGTTTAGTGGGTTTAGCATGTTTTCTTCAGTTGTTGGTAGAGACCAAAAACTAAAGCCCACTGGCCAGTATGTACCCTTTCTTCTTTTGCAATAAACTTGTGGCAAAGATAAGTAACGTAGGCAGGATATTTTACAGGTAACAATAAAATTTATCGACCAAAATGACATCCGTGCACTGAAACAATAAACTTCACTGGGAATTTAAAGGAGAAACATCATTCTTTTTCATTTTTTTCCTTTCCCTTAAGGTCGTTTATAGATTCTTCTGCATGTAAAAAGATCTTGAAAGTTAAAAAGCCCAACATCAGCGCCAACAAGAGCTCCTCTCGCCCACAGAAAACACTGCTCCCACCTTTAAGTCTGTGACTTCTTGACCTTTTTCATGTTTGATACCTATATTCATAATGGAAGTGAAGCTCTACCAAAAACAGAGCAAAAAGAGTAAACATTAGACCAAGATTCGGCACATGGCCAGAAATACAGCCTCAAATAAATGATAAAGTTGCTGCTAACTGTTGGTTGTGTCATTTAAAAGGCGATGCTATGTCATAGTCGTGTGCAGACGTTTGCAGCAGCCAAAAAATCAGTCATCGTAGGGAATTGTGTTGGAATAATCGCAGAATTAACGTTTTCTGCGATGGTAAAGGTAAATTCTTCTCTCTTTGCTGTGTGTTTTCCAGCGCGTCTCCCTCCAGAAATCCTCAGATGAGTTTAAGGAGATCGAAGGTCTTTTCTGCAAAACCATGATAGGATATGACATTGTCGGAATCGAGAGGATTCAGAACAAAACTCTGTGGGATCGCTTTCAGCTGTACGTATGCGATACGTCTGGAGTCATGTCGTTAGAATGTTTTATCCATCTGACTGGTTAAATGTCTTCTTGGCTCAGTTATCATTGTGTCTACTCAGTCAGACTATGGAGCATTTTAAACAACAAATATTCTTCCTTTTTACAATATTCTACAGCTTGTAGCTCACGGTGGCTAATGTTAGCTAATGTCAGAAAAGTTTAGAGAGATGTTACTCTCTTACTGAAATTATTGAGCCGGTTCACTGACGTAGTGAGGTTTTTCTATTCCTTCTTATGCTACATTTTATAATTAACTGTTCAGCAAAAGTTACAGTCTCACTTCATGTTAGCACATGATCCTAAATGTCTCAGCTCCTCTTAAGCTCTCTCATTCCTTTTTGCGAAATAAAGGCAGAAAATGCAGATGAGGGACAACAACGGCGGGCGCCACGTGACAGAAAAGAAACTCTTCCACGGCACCGACAATAAATACGTGGACGTCATCTGCCACACCAACTTTGACTGGAGAATCTGCGGAACTCACGGGACTGCTTTCGGCAAAGGTGAGCTGGAGGGCCGTTCATTCTGGGCTACCCGCCGGTTTGAGAGCAAAAGATGCGAAGTCCAGAATGATAGATATTTTTTTAAGCTGTTTATCAGTATTGCTTGAGAGTGATTTGATCCGGTTTAGACTAATTGAGTTCTCCAAAGACAATGCATCTCAATTTTCTGCGGGGTGCTCAAAACGACCCCCAAAACATACACAGCAAAAACAACTGCAGTGCCGACCCAAATGGGTTCGCTTAACAATATATCAATGTCGTTTTTTAAAAAAGCTGCAAAAAGTGATGTCATTTTCTTTTTCTTCTACCAGATTTCTACTTGTTCTAATACTTTTCTTTATCCACAGTCATTAAATCAACATTACTGGTCATTATTTTTCAAAAATCTCATTGTGTTTGTGTGTTTTGTAAAATTATTAAAGTAAGTCAACATCCCTGCAATATTGTCGCAACATCGATTTAGAAATCAATATGACCTTGTTTTTTTATAGACCCCGAGCAAATGTTTTTTTATTCAAGAAAATAATTTGCAGATTAATCAATAATGAAATACTCCTCATATGCTGCCCCTAGCCACTCTCCACACATAGTGTAGTGACATTTTAAATCTTAAATATCTCTCTGTGTCCAAACCCAGGTAGTTATTTTGCCCGGGATGCCAAATACTCCCACAGCTACACCGGTGACTCTGATGTCAAATCCATGTTCATCGCGCGGCTGCTGGTGGGACACTACACCAAGGGCTCCTCCAGCTACGTTCGGCCTCCTTCTAAGGACGGCGGCGACATAAACTTCTACGACAGCTGCGTGGACAACGTTCTGGATCCCTCCATCTATGTTGTGTTTGAGAGGCACCAGATCTACCCCGAGTACCTGCTGCAGTACAAGACCACGCACCCGCTCGTCGCCTTGTATGGCGCTGCGTCGGCACCGGCACCGAAACCAGTACCGGCACCGGCACCGAAACCGGCACCGAAACCAGCTCCTCAACCCACTGTTTCTGTTTATCAACCCAGCACATCCGCATACCGACCCAGCACATCCTCATATCAACCCAGCACACCCGCATACCAACCCAGAACACCCTCATACCAACCCAGCACATCCACATACCGACACAGCACATCCTCATATCAACCCAGCACACCCTCATATCAATCCAGGTCACATGATTTCTCAAATCAGTACCAAGGCTTCGGGTCTTCTTCCGCACCTTCCTCACCAACTCCAAAATCAAACAAATCGACCTGTGTCATTGCTTAGGGTCAGAGCTGAAGCGAGGGCAGTCTTTATTTTCATTTAATGGATAAGGACATTTAAAGAAGCTCAGTGGCACTTCTGCAGAATGTTTTGGGTAACTTTGGCAAATTAATGATTGTTATTTAGTATATTCAGAGTGTGTAATGAGTAGAGTGGCTGTCATGCAGCACATGGCATTGTCACTCACGGAGTGAAAGACCACATGACACGAAAGATTCTTAATCACAGAAAGGAAAATAGCCAAGTAGACGTTCACAATCGCTAAGTTTTCACCCAAGTTTAACCCAAATTTTGGAAAGAAATTTCCAGAAAATTGTAAAAGAAAATGTAAATGAATGTGTTTTTTTTAATCCCACTACTGCTGTGGGAATATTAAGAGATGAGTAAATGGAGAGTGGAGAGCAAAACATCATGCGATATCGACACTTCAGTTTGTTTCATCGGTGAGTGCCTCCAGTGGAGCAGAAGCTTCAGTGGACGTTATGACTTATGCACTAAATCTGTAGACTTTTCTCTTTGTCACATTTAGCTTTAATCAGTACACCAACTCTTTTCACCACTACACAACTTTTCTTTTTTCTTTTATTACACAAATGAAAAATGTGCATAATAACCTGTTCATGGAGTGTGGTTTATGGAAATCAACTCAAATGCATGTGAAATTAATTTGTTTAGAAATTTGCTCAGGACAAAGTTACACCTCTTCCATTTAAATACTCACAAGATACTCGAATATTAGCCGTCATCATATTTAGTAATGGAGGGCGACAAACTCCCGTGTCCAGAAATAGGCTGTAAAATGAATATCTTTGTTTATAAGATGTAAATGAGGTTTTCTAATGTGTGTTTAGTGTGTACGGTTATTGATTACCTAAAGCGCCACTTGCAGATTTGGTGTTGAGTGATTCCTTTGCTTAATATTCCACTTCCATTTTCCAAAGCGTTGTACCGTTTGCAAACACCATTGATCCTGTGCATTGAAAATAAACACAATCCTCTTGTTCACCGCTAACTCTGTGTTATTCTCCAGTTTGTGTTATATGGCCCTGTTTGTTGCTGTTGGAGCTGCAGCTCTCCGTCTTCCTCCGGCTGTCTCATAAGTGAATTGAAAGCGCCACCAGCAGTCGGGTCGGGCCTCTTAGTGAAATGAGGCAGGACATGAAAAATGATCAATATGGCTGCCGGTGCTTCCTGTGACATTAGACATTAGGCTGCAAATCACCCCCCACTCTCCCCTCGACACACACACACACACACACCAGCAACCGCCTCCTGTTGTGTTTCCTGACAAACTGCAGCATGAATGTGAATATGTTTGCATGTTAAGATGAGATTTGACTCTACTCACGCTTTCTTTTTATCAAAACATTCCATTGATTTACACAAAGGGGGACACTGATTTTCACAATGTCCGCCATTACTTATGTTGTTCCTCTTCGATGTTTGGACCTGTAATGATTTACAGCATGAATATAAAGACGTGAATTTGTTCTGAACGATAAGAAACTCCATCTTGTGTTGAGATGTATTACATACAACCTACTCTAGATGAAACCATGGGAATTCCTTGTGGAAACCAAGGGTTATTTACAGCAGCTCCGACCAAGACTCTGACTCTAGGGACAAGGCACATATGGGCAGGGATCAGGAAGAGACGTGAAGCAGAAGAGTGACAGGCGTCAGTCGGCGCCCACCTCTGGAGGCCTGAGCGGAGTTTAAGGCGGGCCCGTGCCGGGTTCAGACCCAGCGAGAAAACCACCTCTGTACTGTATTCTCAGTCGTCAAACTGGCCTCCGGCTGTATGTGGTCCTGCTTAGTCTGGTTCTGAGGCCCAGTCCAGCACCACCCTCACCGCCAGCATTGTGCTGAATTTAAAAAAGCCTTTTTAAAAACCTGATTCCAGCTGGTTTCCTTAAGTTATCTTATGCAATCTTGTGTCAAATTTCAAAATAAGTGTGTTGTTATTTGAGATTTGTTACTGATTACCTAATATGACACAAGAACTGGTGGATTCTTGGTCAGACTGTGTCCTTGAGCAAGGACCTTAACCCCCAGACTGCTAATTTACTGAGCAGCTTCCAGGTCTGGATGTGTAACCGTGTGAATGTGGTCAGGGTTGCTCTCAGGGAAACTCTCGTGAATTAAACGAGAACAATGACTCCACTTTGGTGTAATAGCTGTGCAGGAAAAAAAACAAACAGCCCCGATGGTACAGTAGATTACCAAAAGACAATTCCCAGGGAGAAAATGGATTTGGTTGTCACTACCACTGCATCCATTTCCCCACCCTCGCGCTTCATTATGCGTATGCTGCCCATTAAGACGGAGCTGTCCTATGGGAGGTGCAGCTGTGCTCTGTAGGATGCAACAGCCCACCCTGTGACAGTAATCCACTGACATTAGCCAGCCTGGCAGCTACTTCCTGTTTGATGTGTGCCAGGGGTGGCTGCCGTGTCCTGCCCTGGCTCTTGTTTCCTGGTAGACCGAACAGATCCACCAGATCCGCTCAGCGAGGGGGGGGCTTCCAGTCCTCAGCATATCGGAAAAATCTGGTTTTCCTTCGTTGCGAGGGCTCATGAATTAAATATGACCCCTCTGCCTTTGTTTGTGTGCAACCCTCTCGGTGTTCGTGGCGTTTATGTTTCTGCTGAGTCATGGTGGTTTAGTTCCAACTGTTGGAGGAATGCTATAGTGGCGAAACCCCCGGGCGGGTGGGTGGAAGTGAGTCAGTGCTTTATTTTGGCTGATAGCAGAAGTTTTTGTTGAGTTTTCTGAAATGTTTCATTTGAATAAAAGCTGCAATCAGCAGATCTACTGTACAGTGTGCGCAGCCTCGATGGATCAGTACTGCACCTGGTGATCAGCTGATTATCAAAGGTGTGTGGTAACAGCTGTAGTTTGGTAAATCTGTCCTGTCCTGTCCTCTAAGGTGCCTCACGCAGCATGTCAACCTCACTCTTGACACCGACCTTACATCGCACGACAGGAGGGGAATGTGCTGGACAGCTTAACGAAACAGGAGGAGTTACTTATAATTACTTGTGTACGTCTGTATTAGGGAATTAGTCTGTTGATGTTGCTTGGGCCTGTCCAGGAGGAGCACCGTCAGTCAGTCCACCACCGCGGTTCAGACCGAACTATCTCAACAACCATCCGATGGATTGACATTATATTTTGTACAGACACTCGTGATTTGAGGACGGAGACTCTGGGTCTGAAAAAAGAAGCTAATGTGGAAGTTTCTTAAACCTGCATTCTTTCTAATGGCCAGCAGGGGGCAATTCCACTGGTTTCAAAAAGAAATCTGATTGTATGTAAGCTTATGAGCAAATAGCTCTACCTCTCACTTTCTTCATTACCTCAGTAAACAGGTTCCTAATGACCTGATGGTCTCAACCACTCGTTCGTTGTCTTCTTCAGTACTGGATGATGTTTATTTCGACCATTACGGCCACATTTAGAGTTAAATAGACAAGGAAGACGTTTTAGTGCTTTTCTACCATACTGAAGTCCAAGTGATGCCAAACTTGAGGCTTCAAAATGATTTTCCACAAACCAGTGGTTGATGTCACAGTAGGTTTACACTTGTGAGTAAATATGTCAGTCCTATAAGCCTCAGCTCAGGTGTTCGGTGCTTATTAGCAAATGTAGCATGCTAACAAGCTAAATTAATGGATGTGGAGAACATGGTGAACTATTTTAACCTCCTAAACATCAGCATGTCAGCGCACTATACACATACAATACTAAACTGCTGAGTGTCTTGTTCACTGTCTGGGGGGGTAAATGAGTCGTCACGGTACTTTTCCTTTTGTTGCTGTTGCTCGTTTTAGTGTTTTTTCATTTAAAGCGTAGTCTTTTATAGATCCTACTACAACTTCTTCTATTATATATTGTTCCTCTTGTGATAAAATATGCCATTTAAGTAAAAACATCCTGCCTTGAGTTCCCTGAAGCAGCACAGGAAGCGACTAGGATAATGGGAAACATGGTCTTAATGTAATATGGATAAATATGAGCTGTAACCTCATCTTAGTTTCTATTTTGGAGGCAGCTGCTGCATCCAGATGTGTCTTGCCACGAAGGGATAACAACATTTGTACTGCACTTTTGGGTGCAGCCTGTTCTTCTGTTCGTGTCTCTCTCTCTTTTTTTTTTTTAACACATAGCCTTCAAACCCAAAGAGAAGCCTGAAGCTGAAACCATGCAGCTACTATCGTTGATTTTGGCTCTGCTTCATATATTTGCCCATGAATATCCAACTTAATGCTGACGAAGGTGTATACTGTTGTGCTTCAATTCGGAATTAATTAGTGGCTGTCACGGCATCTGTGGATGTGCTGTTTGCCTCCATAGGGCTGGAAGCTGGACCACAGCTTTTCATTACAGTGTAATTAGCTCCAACACAGTCCTGGGATTTGTTCATCCAGTCACACAGTTATCCACGAATTAATTAAAGTTTTCTTAATCCAGCTTTGTGCTTGTGATCCTGTTGTCCAATGCATTGACTGGAGACCGGAGTGTCATAATTAGGCTCTGTGTGTTCTCATTATTATTCAGACACAAGACACAGACTGAACTCCTGAAATGAAACATATCATACAATTTTTTTTTAAATTCCCCCTTTTTTGGGCACCAACCCTCTGCAAACAGACAGGAACAACTCACTGGCTGCGGACTAAAAGAGATTAATGATGTTGTTATTACATCAGTGACAGCTGTGGGTTGACATGTTCTCCCACGCCAGAGTGCCATCATCAAATATTTATCCTCGCTGTTACGATACATGTATCTCAATCATAAAACCTTCCGGTAATGTTTTGTCCGTTAATTATTTTGGGCATAAAAGTAGCTGTGGAGCATGTTGGAAGGCGAGGACCAAGAGGGAACCTTCAGACGCCATTTGAAGTCCCTTGGGGTCAATGTGGCGGAATTGATCGCAAACCGTTACCTATTAATACATCCAACAGACATGGAGCAACATTAGCATTCATTTAGAATTAAGCTGATGAAGGTAGGTCCAATATTCACTCTCTTTTTAGCTCTTGTTTGGTCTCCACCAACTCCAGACAGAAACATTTGGTTCATTAGACACTAAATGCTCCATTATGTTCACCAGCTAGTTGCTAACTAGCTGTTTGGACAAACAGGATTAGAGCGTTTTATCTACAAGCAACCTGATATCTTTAAAAACAATTATTTAATTATGAGCATTGTATATGTTTTTTCCACCTGTATGAGCTACATAAGAAATATACATAAGACAAAGGAATGAGTAACAGGTAATTGTTTTTCAGTGGTAAAATTAAAGTTGTGGGATCATTATTATGGCATTTTTTGTTTACATTAAAGGTACAATATGTAAGAATTTTAGTTGAAAACATTCAAAAATGAAAAATAAAATGAACAAAATATGACACATAATAGTTTTGACGTAATGACGTCTCGGTCTTGTGTTGCAGCGATATATTAGCTGAAGTTAGCATGCTCACCAGCTAGCACCGACCTGTCCAAAGCTCCCTTGCTAGCGGTGTAAAAAAAACATTTCCCAGCTGCTCTGAGCTCACAGTCCGTACTGCTAGCCGTACTGCTAACTGAGCTGAATAGCTCATGGCAGCAAACGTTAGTGGATACTCCTGTGATTTGCTGCCCTCTGTTTGTTTTAAGTCTGAGTTCGGCGCCTTTACATACATAATTAAACAGCATTATAAAAGGTGACATGGTGAACGTGTTAGCAAGCGGTTACCAATCAGGAAGAGCAACGTTAACACTCATCTTGTGTCATTTATTGGCCGCCAGACGAATGTTCGATATTCAACTTTGGCCAAGTCATGAGGGAAACATCTGGCTCATTAGCTGCTTAATGCTCCGCTATGTTCACCAGCTAGTTGCTACTCTCCATCAGTTGTGTGGTGCTGGGAGGGCAGCATACAGGTTTTTTGTGGGGAACTACAGAGTTGTCCATGTTAATATGAAATATTTTCAGTTCGTGCAGCTTTAAACAAAAAGTGATTGACACGGTATCATGGTTCAGCTATGGTGAGGCCTACCAATCTAAATGACAAAAATAGTATCATTTGTAGGAATAATTGCCAAAAACATTCTTGACATGAAATATACTGTATATTTTTAACACACATGCATGTGAGATAATTATTATATAGCTACATTTCAGAGGGTTAATACAAAACCAATATATATATATATATAGTCTCAAATTGTAGATTATTTGATTTTTTACTCTGTTTTTTTCTGCTTCACATGCGCCCTTCAATTTCCCTCACGGCCAATGAGATTCATCGACAGACTGCAGTAATGAATTCACTACACCCCTCACGTTCCCGGCATGCATTGTGGGAAGAGAGGGAGAGAGAGAGAGAGAGAGAGAGAGAGAGGGGTGGGGGGCTTGGCTGGGAGGCTGAGGAGGACCGTGGACCTGAGCGCAGAAGAAGAAGAAGAAGCAGCAGCATCACAAGAAGAAGAAGAAGAAGAAGAAAAAGAAGAAGAAAAGAAAGAGTCATCATCCGACACTTGCTCGTCACTGACAGCCGCTCAGGTAAATGAATGTGCGCATTTTCTTCTCCCCAGCATCATTCCCACGTTTTGTCTCCAGCATTTGCCTCCGTGTGTGGGTTTCCTGCTGCCGGCTGTGCTCATTGGACAAATCAGCTGCTTAACACAACGAGGCGAATCTTTTTTTCCGGTTTTTTTTTCTTCTCGTGATTATTGCATTCCGGATTAGACGAGGGTTATTACCTGTGGGCACAGTGTTTGTGTTTTTTGTTTTTTTCTTTCTCTGTGTGTGGCTGATCTGAATGGTTTGACAGCTTGGTGTGCAGGGATTCCCTCAGCCATGTCTCTGCAGCCTCCAGTCCAGTCACTCCTCCGCTCAGCGTTTCATTAGGGGAGGGAGGAGGAGGAGGTGGTGGTGGTGGTGATGGGGGGTATCCATTTCATGATTGTGAGGGGGGTGGGGGGATCATAAAGTCAGTTTACTCGCATTATTAGGGGTGTGTGTATCTCATTTAGAAATGTGAAAGTGATGCACAAAAGCCCCCTTAGCCTTCATTAAGCTAATATTATGTCTCTGGACTCTGAGTGCTTTGCCTGCCGGATAATTTCCAGTTCATCTTATTTCCCCTATTTCACAAACTGCACCAAAACAGAACAACTCATACTGAATGTTTTAAGATATGTTCTGTTTATTTAATTGCGCCACCACATGCTATGAAGATGAAAGTGAGGTATTATCGCTTTTCAAACGGATATTAGCCATGTTAGCCGACATTTGTGTATTTCAGCGCCTGGCTTAATGAGAGAAACGTTATTCTTCATTTGGAGTTATGTTTCTGCCCACCTGGCAAATGTAAACACAAAATTTTGAATATACTCAGAACTCTCTTTTGCTATTCAGCAAGAAAGAAAGTTCCTTAGAAAAATATCTGGCTCTTTCGCTTCTAAATGCGCCATTTTGTTAGCTAGCTAGTCGCTAACTTTGTCCGTTGCTCGGTGCTGACCAGCTAGCGTACAATGCGTATTAGAGCTTTTCCGCCAAAAAAAAGCAACCATGGCTGTTAAAAACAAAACACTGCGAAAGGTGAATGTGAATACAAAACATTAAAATAAATTGCAGCTTGGAACCTCTGAGCAGTCTCCATTTTGTAAGCTAACGTTAGCTACTGTTGCTCTCTGTTAGCGGAGCGGAGAGAGGCACTGAGACGAGGCAGTTGAGAACGTGCAATTAGTCACATCCTGTAGGACTGTTGTGGAAAATCCAACCTGACTCCCTCACAAGGAAATACATAGTCCCGTAGCATTAAAGGTGGACTATGTAGGAATTGGCATCCTGTTGAATTTATACTCCAAACAAATAGAGGGCAGTGTATCACCATAGTATTGCTGCTAATTGTAGCTGCTGTTAGCCAGCTAGCTCGGCTATCTTTGCAACATCATACATGGATGTTAGAACTGTTATTTCTTCACATTCTGTTGCTGATTGTAGTTCATTTTTCAACTAAAATTGCACCTAACCCTCCACAGGCTACCAGAGACGGGGACGGTCAAATTTTTCACGTCATCCACTCACGTATGGCAAATACATTTTTTTTTTTAAAGATGCTAAAGCACTCTACAGAGTTCAGGACAGCTGCAGAGTCAGGTGATAATCTCCCTGGATTTGTCACTGTGAGCTACTCCTTCACATCTGCTAGGCCTTCAAGCAGTTGTTTGACCCACTGTAAACATAGAGATACTGATTGCAGCCACTTATTTTACAAGATGGTAGTAGAATTGCCACTTAAAGGTCCAGTGTGTTGGAATTAGTGGCTCTTGGGGTCGAGGTTGCATAATGCAACCAACACTAAACCCTTTGCCACATCCTTCCCTGCGGTTATAATGCTAAAAACACGGCGGTGGGACATGGCGGACTCAGTGGAAAAGGACCTGCTCCCACTTTAGATGTAAAGGCTCATCCTATGGTAGTAAAAACACAACTATTCTTAGTTTCAGTTAACTATACACCAATGAAATCATGATTATTACTTTTATATTCAGTTTCTGCAAGTAGAGCCACCTAAATCCCACACATTGAAGTCCAATCAGCCTCTTACTGTAAGTGATGGGGTCTTACATGAAAGTTTACACAGAGTTAGAACCGTTTTTGCTTTTTCATTTTAGAGCCCACCATTTTTCTTTGTTTCTCTGTGCTCTTCTTACTGGATTTAAAGTGAATAGGCTCAGTTGAACAAAGATGATATCGCCTTTTTGGTTCACCAACTGAATTTAGTAACATTTGAATCAGAATAGTATGGTTTTGGGGTTAGGCTGCGGTTTCTGAGTGCCTTTTTCAACTCTGACTCTGATTGTTGTATCTTTATTCATGGCTATTTTAGGTCATAGAGAGAAACTTAACATATGAAACATGGACTTTACTTGTTGTGCGCAAACATAGATATTCATTCTAATATCATTTTTAGCTCAAAAATGACTCTGCCTCCATATAAAACGGATGCATGTTACAGCTCAGCTCTGAATATTGATGATAATGACGGCATACTGTCAAATATACACCATGAAATATTTATCAGGCAATCAGGAGGCAGACACAAGTGTTCCCTACATAACCAGTTATCTGTTTTGTCTCCCAACAGATGCTCCCCAGCATGAAAGGCTGCCTGCAGCCACTAATGATCCCCCTTTTTTTCTGGTGAAATGATAAATTGCTAAATAACGGTGACCTTTCCGTCCTTAATTAGCCGGCTCGCTGCACCAGACTTCACCGAGAGAAGTGTCCAGTTTGTGATGGGAGGAGACTCGGATGCAGAAACAGCTGTAGTCATGTCGGGGCGGGTTTGTTTTGAATGGAGCTTTGAATCAATATGCTGCGGATGCTGTTTGTATGGAAATGATTCATCAGCTGTCTGTTAGTCATAACTCTGACATGAATGGATGATGTATTGTGTTAAGTAGGGCAGTAGTTTTGTTTTGACTTGCTGAACGCCAACATCGCGTCGCTCAGTAGCTACTTTCTGGCTTGTGGCGCTTCAGCCCGATGAAACGTCTGGTCACAATGAATGATGCTCGGGTGTTTCCCGAGCTGAGACGAGTCGCTTTTGACCTGAAGGTTCCTCGACATTTGTTTTTGAGCGAACCTAATCTAATCTGGAGAGCAGGAGAAAAGAAAGGCCAGAGTTTGGTTCTCCCTCCTCCCTCCCAGCCTCATTGTCTGCGTGTGGATATTAATGTGGCGTCTGCAGTGAGAAGGGCGGTGAGGTCACTGCGTGGTGACTCGGCTGTGACTCCTCGCCTCACCAGCTCGGCGTCGCTTGCTGCAGACTTTCTCACAGTGAGCCGCGACCGTGGTGAGCGTTCTGTCACTGCAGTCGACGAGGTTCACAGCTCGGGGAATGACTTTCTCATTCCTGGCGAGGCGAGAATCTCAGTTTAAGCTCCATTGTCTTTCTAAGTTGATCTGTGCGTGGCGAAGTTTTGCAATCGTAATTACCTCATGTCTCGTCTGGCTGCGCCTTCCTTGTTTGAAAAGGCCCGTAAAGTCGGTTTTAAAATAGAGGCATCGCTGACAGCATTTCGCAGCGTGTTTTCAGGCACTGAAATCAACAGCTTAAGTCTAATGGTGTCTCCCAAGCTGGCATTTTGCAGGTTTCGTGATGGCTGATTAAAATAAGCAGCAGGCTACCACCCACAACAACCCAGCGCCATCTTCGCTGTAGACGTCTCGCCACAGCAGCGGCGACGACATGCGTAAAAGGTCAAGACGTAGCTCTGAGTCGAAAGCAGTAATGATGATTACGAGATATTGTTCTGTGAGTGCAGTCCACCTCTGATGGAGGCGTTTCTCCCTGATTGGATTTGTCCCCGACTTCCCTGACCAGTTGTGGTGTATTTAAAATCCTCGAGGTATTTTACATGTGAGGCTTTGAACTTTAATATCGCCTATCTGCTTTGCAAAGATGTAGTGTAGTAATGGCATCCCAAGCAGGAAATGAAGCCGCTCTCCTTCTGATCGTGTGTGTGTGTGTGTGTGTGTGTGTGTGTGTTATCTGAGCCTCTCTGTTCTCGGTCTGGCCGTGTGTGCACGTTATTCCTGTGAAATTGTAGGCCCTCCTCGCGTCCGTAGAGACTAACAGAGTCACCTCCCACACAGCAGTGGAAAAGTGAGATGGCAAAGTGCAGTTTAAAATATTCACCTGATTTTTTTTCACATTTAATTGAAACCGTCAAACTACATCAGCGTCCTAAAGCTCACTGTGCCGGATGTTTTAGGTAGCTAGCATCAGCAGGGTAGCTTGCATTACTTGGCTTTAGGTCACTCGGCTGATTGAAGAAAGCTCCTTACCAAGTGGAAAACAGAGTGTATAGAATAATATAGAATAATTTTGCTTCTAAGTTGTTGAATTAGGGTGAATTCTGACCAAACCAGAGCTGGTGGTTGTTGGAACAGTGGAAAGACCAACCAAGATGGGGTCGATATGTTGTTTTTGTTCAAATTAAGTATGTTTTCCAATCAGCTGCAAGGTAAAATTGTTGTGTTTTTCAATGGAGGCTTTCGGGGGAGCAATATAAAGAACCGAAGTTAAGCCCCATGGAGAACCCCATGGGACCTTGTGTCGGAAAAAAAATATGTACAAAATCATTTTTTGGATCTGTTTGAATTGTGCCGTGAACTAACGCATTTGACAAACTTAAAGATAATTTTCAAGAAAGTCTCAGTTTATCATTAAACTAATAGAAATATAAGACTGTGAACCAAAAGCAAAACCGTAACTGAAACCTTGTAGAACCGATCCTGTATATTAGCAGCTCACAAAACTGACATACTCAAATAAGTCCAAAATAAATATTATTGATAATGAACACTAAATGTCAACATATTAGGTATTTTTCTAGAGAAATCCCACAAATAGCTTCCAATCTGCCAGTCCAATACTGGCTTATGTTGCTCTATAGAGGTAACTGAAATAAATAGCAAAAAAAAAAAATGACCTAAACACAGTGTGTCACCATCTCTTCCATTTAATGGCATGTGTTGAATATAACAAATGTTTAACAAAATGCACACGCCAGCTTACACTGTCCTCACTGTCATATTCCATTCTTGTCCTTTATTTATTTAAGCAGGCGCCTTAATGTACAGATTAGTAATATATGACGACAGGGTGTTGGAACAAAGCTTTTAGGAGGCTTTTTTAATGGGATGTTTAGCCTCTTCGTGCACTCCTAGTAGCAACACGAAGGAGGTGGCAGAGTGCTAGACACACCAGGATGAGTCATGATGTTACCACCACTGTGCCCTGCAAAGTAAGAGCAGAGTGTTACCGAGTTTGCCTCCTGCACCACACGCGCTGTAGGATTATAAGTAAAATAAGGACGGGGTTGCTAAGCGACTGCAGAAACACTGTAGCTGATCTGATGCTGTAAAGCAGATTGTTTTATTGCAAAGTGCAACAATGAACGTATAGGGATTCGTAGAATTCCAGATGCTGGCGTCCACTGGAGACGAACAGCACGAGCGAGGGACAAGTGCATAACATCCATCCATCAGGAACACACCTCCAGGCGTGTTGATCCAGGCCAATGTATGTCCTGTTAGCCTACAACAAAAATACCTGCTAATAGAAAAACTGTACACTAAATATCAAAGAATTTGGAAAAATACTGTGACTTTACAGAAAGTCAGTGATAAACTAACCATGAACTTAAGTCTAGTATTAGCTTTACAATAATTGCATAGGTAGGTTGAGTCAAACTCAGAGATTAAAGCACAGCGGTGCTTCGAGCTAAATGCTAACATCAGCGTGCTCACATGTTCACAATGACACACTGTTAACATGCTGATGTTAAGCAGTTTACCGTGTTCCCCATCTTCGTTTAGTGTGCTAGCATGCTAGCAAGCTAAAGATGACAGGAATTCTCTCTTGCCAGTTGAAACCATGCATATAAACCATACTATTGGACAAAGTTGAAATGAAAAGTCAGTCAGTTATTACAGTTCATCCTCAGGGGAGCATAAACCAAATCTCATTGCATTTCATATTTTTACCTAAAACCACAAATGTTTAATAGTTGGAAAGGTCAGGAAAAATGAGAGGAAACAAGTCCTCCTGTGGACTATGAATGTGCGAAATGTCATTGCTGTCCTTTCAGCAGTGATCTAGAAGTAGTTAACAGTTGAGACATTTCTCTCTGGGAAAAGTGTTGACCTGACAGTCTGACATCATCATCCCTGGAGCTGCTGCCATGGCCCAAAAACTGTGAAGAAAGTACAGAAAACGTGAGCTTCCTTCCTGACCACAGAGCAAAGTGTTGGTTAAAGAGAAAAAATAAAAAAAATCATTCAGCTTAGATGCTTATTAACAAAAATAAGCTCACAGACAGTCAAATGACAAACTAACCAGAGGCCTAAACATTGCTTAAAGCAGTGCAAATAATCTCATTAGTTGATTAAAATCTCGGTAGGTGGCTGAATAATTGACGTAATCTCAGACGCTCAGACGGACAGGAGGAGGCTGTTGTGACTGAAACATAACATCTTAAACACAACTCGAGGCAGGCAAAACAAAAACACTGCGAAGATTTCATCATTCTCCAGAGCCTGCAGTGGGGATGGAGTTACTAAAGAGGCCGTGGAAAAAACAATTTTAAAAAAGGGTCTGAAGAGCGTAGACGGGCCCTTTTAGCCTCTGGCAGTCTACCTGTTATAGTTGTTTTTTACTTATTTCCCGTGGGGACTTTGAACCAGTTGTGTTGTCGAGTGAAAAGTGAGGTGGTTGTGGTTGGAGCGTCGATGTTCAAAGCAAATTGTATAGAAAAAGTAGCTTTCGAGATGCCTCCACAGCCTGATGGTGCTGCTTTAGGCAAGGATCTATAGATTTATGTAAAGGAATCATCCCCAGGGGACCGTGAATGTTTGTGTAGGGATCAGCAGTTAACCGGCCTGACATCTGTATCGGCCGATATTCACCTCGTTGCATTAGCTCATCAGCAAGTAAGAAGGCTTTCTCTGCCGCAGTATCGACCTAGAATTCCAGTATCGGTGCGTTCCTCATCAAGCGTCGTTCCAATCTGCTGGAGATATCTCACTCTGGACCGACAGCCGTGACGGCAGCTCCGACCTGGAGGATTTAACCGCAGCATGTCGAGATAATGATGACCTGTCACGAGCATCCATCGGGTGGAGAGTCCCGCGCCTTTATTACAGTCCCCCAGAATGCCTCGGGGCAGGTTAAACGCCACCTTCCAGCCCAGAATACGGTCCCTCCGCTCTCCCACCTCTCTTTAAATCCATTTTCCTCACTTGGTGCTCCAGACCCTCGGCTCTAACCGGTTACACCCCCGGCCCCCCCCCAGCTCAGACTGTCATGAATAATAAAGGCCGTGTTTGAGTGCTGGTGGTGACACACTGCACAGCAGACACACACTGATCCCTTTAAGCTCATTACAGTTTACCAGTGGTGGACAATGACTGTGTGTGTTGCTGTCTCCGTGTGGGGTGGGAGGAGGGTTCTTGTAGGAGCCCGGCCAAGGAAACTGGAGCCAATTATCATTTCAGATTAACACAGAAAGGTCATTAAATACTTTTGTCATATAGTTGAGATGACGCTACATTTCAGAGCGTTTTCCGTCTGTTTCCTGCCTTCATTTTGCATTTAAATCAAGTGTCCAGTTCTTTATTTGTCATAATGTCACAATGATAACCGTGTAGCAGTCGTTGGCAAAGAAATCCATGTTCCCAGGCCTCCAGCGACACTATATTATGAAAAAAATGAGAACAATGAAGAAGACAGTTCAAGACACAAGACATAAAATAGTTCCTGGTTACAAATTAAGGATTGATTTATTATTTATATAAGATTGAGCTACAAAAATCAGTAGATTAATCGAGTAGTTGATCGAAAAAAAAAACATTTGCCAACTCATTTGATAATCACACGATCATTTCTGCCATTTGTTGACAAAATGTCAAACACCTGCTTGTTCCAGCTTCTTGAATTTGAGGATTTGCTGCTTTTTTTTCGGCCATTTATAGTCAAATAAAAATCTTTGGACTGTTGGTTGGACAATAAGACAACCTGGAGATGTCAATTTTGGCTCTGGGAAAAATATGATCTTCTTTTGGTCGACTGGTGTACACTAGAGATAAAATAAATACACTGTAATGTAGGACAGGTAATTCATGTAGCATTAATATACTACATGATGGTTTAACAGCTTGTAAGCAGTAGTAAAACAAATAATTAGGTGTCCTGCGATGTGTGCAAAGCGACTTTAACATTCATTAAAGTTGTGTAGAGGTAAGGAGTACAGTAACGAGTTTGAGACTCGAGCAGTTTTACTGCCCGCAGGACGGAGTCGTCCCTGAGCCTGGTGCTGCGGGAACACCTGCCAGACGACAGCAGGTAGAACAGTTTGTGCCGCTGGGTGTGGAGGTTCTGCACGGATGGCAGCTCGGTCCCGCTGATGTGCTGGGAAGTTTTCTAGAGCCCAACAGCTGAGGGCAGTGCACCTGCTATAATCAGGCGGTGATGCAGCCGGTCAGGATACCGTCAATGATGCGCCTGTAAGAGTTGCAGAGTATCTTGGGTTTTCCATATTGAGCCTGCTCAGTTTGCGGAAGAGGAAGAAAATGTCAGAAAATAGTGAAAAATGTTCCCCCAAAAAATCTTCCAGACTCTTATTTGGAATGTTTAAGTTTACTGTCAAAAAAGACTAAGAAAAGAGAGGTTAATTTGGAACTAATCACTTTTGGGTACATTGTGAACGACTGATTGATTAAACTAGTGATCGTTTCAGCTCTAACAACCCATGTGTTAAAGTCGATGCATTTTGTCTTTTATGTTTTTATCATTTTCATCTTTGATTAATCTGCCAATTTCTCCATTAATCCATCATCTCCATCAAACCTCAACAGAGACAAAATCGACCTACCTAACACTATACACAACGTAGGCCTGTACAGTGACTGGACAAACAACTGAACAGACAGAAGGGTTGAACAAAACATGATAACTTATTCATTAGATAGACATTTAGCTTCATACTCAGTGTTAAAAATATCAACAAAATAACTCTAAATTAAACTCACTTGTTACCTGGATATGAATGCAATTTATAGATCACAGCTCTTAAAGGATAAGTTCACTCAAAAATATAAATTCTGTCGTTATCTTCTCACCCCCAAGTCTCATAGTCCACAAAACATTTCTGGAGCTTCACATCGAAACAGCACTGCGGCATTCTCCTCAACAACTGAAGTAGATGGGGACTTGTTTTAAAACATATGATAAAAAGTAAATGGCTCCGTACAGGTCGTCCAGCAAAACCGCAAGTGTCCAGAACTTCTGATGATCCCAAACTCCAAGAGTTGAAAGACCCTTCTTAAAGCCGAAATTGTCAGTGTGCGCATGGTGTTTGGGGTGCACAAGCTTGACCATGCATCGAGGGTGTAGGTCTCCATCTACGTCGGTTGTTTAGGAGAATGCTACAGCGCTGTTTTGCCGACGACCAAACTTCACCCAATTTTCCACCCATTTTTGGGTGAACTTACCCTTTAACACTTGACAATACAAAATGCACTAAACGTGCGCATGTTCTCTTGTAATTATGCATGTCGAACAATAATGCAAATAAACCGGACGTGCTGGTTGTTAGATGATATGACCACTGCCCAGTGCCGCGGTCTACATCCACCACAGCTCCATGTAAGAATCCAGACAGCAGTGCCACACTGGTCATCCCCCACTGTGCACCTTCAATTTTCCACACCTCCAAAAATAGATACACATGGTCTACATTTTCACACAAGCTGTGGGACGGTGTTTAAAAGAGGCCGAAACTTGAGGATTACCGAGAAACACATCTTTCGTCTGGGAGTAATCCCTCGATGCACCTCGCATCCTTTATCTCATTACCAATATAATCTGCCGCGTTCGCTTTTGGTAAACCGTACATTAGTCACGACTGCATAATTTCCACACTTTAAGGTAGCGAACGGGGATGATGGAACAACACGACTGCGTGTCCCGAGCTAATTAATCAACAACTCTGAACAGGCTCTGGTGAGCAAATTCACACGAACAGCCGGGGTATGTGATAGCTTCGACAGATTCGCAGTCAGGACGCGCAAACGTGGAGCAATCTGAGAGCAGCCTGAAGGAAGCGCTCGCTCCGTGAAGCCGTGTCTTCGCCTATGACGGGATTTTTAAATATAGAATAAGTAACACGCGCGCAACACGCGCCGTACGGCAGCAGGGGTCCCGCAGTCTGCCGTGGTATTATCCTGCTCCTCGCCGTCATTACAGAGCAAAGCCTGTGATTACTGCCGGGCCACTGTCCTGTTTGATGGCTTCTCTGAGGACGTCTCTAATATGTCCTTCATGTGCCGCTTACTGTACCATTCATCAGCCGCGTCCTTTCTATTCCGTCGGCCCCAACGGACTCTCACCACAAAAGGATTACTGAAAGATCCTAAATACGTGTTATTTTTGTCCTGTTGCTGTCTGTATGTCTCTTTTCTTTATCACTCTCTCTCAAGAAGCTCTTATCAGCCGTGTTTGTCACCGGGCCGGCAGTAACAGAGCAGTGGGATCCCGCGGTTTCCCCCCAGTGTGGGTACGCGGCGCGGAGAACTGAGAGGCAAAGCCTTTCAGGATTTGATGGCATCAGATGTGCTCCGGCGCAGAGAGAAAGCAGCTTACGGGGTGTTGAGAACGCGGGGAGTGTGCCAGCGGTGTAAAGATAGTGATTTTCAGCCGACGGCTCCTTATCTGTCCAATGGGATCGCGTCGTTACAAAGAGGGGCTGAGCCGGCAGTCAGCGGCCCTCTGACTGTAATTGCCACTGCTTGTTGTTTGCGTATATTCTGTCTGTTTTCCAGCAATTTTCTATAATTTGACTTAAGCCCTGCTAGTTTGCTCCGTAAGTGCTTTGTTGTGGTTGACGCATAAGCATGATTCCCAGGGGGAAGCCGCTCCGCACTGCGAAAGGATCGGCTGCTCGCCCGCTGGAGGGCACGTTACATCTCCCAGCCTCGTGTTATTCCTCTTGACAACAAGCATCTGCTTTGCCGAGATGCCCCCTGGGCAAAATAGCCCAAACTCAAGCATTAACATTTTTTTGGGGGATAATATTCTTTTGTTTTTGTCATCAACAGAACCATGTAACGATCCAAACTAACAATGAATTGATCCCACCGTCTCATCCTCTGCTGCGACAGAGAGCTCCACTGGTGTCCAGGAATTATTAAAACACATTCACGAGCCAAACTGTGCGCTGCGTGAGATGTTCCATTGTTATCATTAACATGTACTGTACACTGTTAGCGATGACACACTCGGTAGAGCACCAAATGTTCATTAATACACCGCAGGAAATAGTCCCTGATAAATGCATTAATTACGGCTGTTTTAGGGATGTTTGCTAAAACCTACAGTGCCCAGCTGTTTAAGGAAAGTACCTTTTCTATAAAATAGAGCTTTATATTGTTTTTTAGAATAAAGCTGCAAAGATTTGTCAGTTATCATTTAGTAGATTAAA
This sequence comes from Lagodon rhomboides, assembly GCA_039737535.1. Lineage (NCBI taxonomy): Eukaryota > Metazoa > Chordata > Actinopteri > Spariformes > Sparidae > Lagodon > Lagodon rhomboides. The sequence continues at coordinate 16,551,540 of CM077805.1, read as the reverse complement.
AGAAAATGAGCTGCTTTTCAAGCACAAATGTCAAACGTTAGCTGGTTACAACTCAAGCATTCCAGAATTGTTGCTTTTCGTTGTCGTCTATGATAGAAAATGAAGAGTCTTTGGGTTTTTGGCCAAAATCATTTCAAGATAATACATTTTTTATTTATTTATTTGTTATTGATAATGATAATAATGGCTAGTTGCAGCCTTGCAGCATCATCCATTAGTTGATTAACTCCATGCAATGATAAAAGCATAATTCATAGTTACAAACCCTCTGAGAATTATCACCACACTGTGGAGCATTTTAGCATCTTTCAGCTCATTGTTTTGGTTTTGTTGCCTGCAACTTTACGGTTTTGTCCTCTCCGACTCCTCTCATGAACCTTGTTTATAGCAGCGGCAGACAGAAAGACAGAGCTCTGATGAGTTCATTGTACGCTACCTAGGAGCGAACAGCAGACGGGCAAAGTCAGCGATTAGCTGGTGAGCAACGTGGAGCGTGATGCTAATGTTCCCTCATGCAAACAGGCAGCTGTTTGCTAGCTTGTTAGCCGCAACAACGTTATACTGTAAGGTGCAACAGCATTCACTCGCCACTTTATTTAGAATAGGGATCAACGATATGTTTTTTTTTAGGACTGTTACTGATTATTAGTAATCAAGTAAACTGATAACTGATATTGGAGTGGATATACAGTACATTTGCAGTACAAATAAAAGTCTTAGTGTCAAAATTAGGAGATAGAACATAGATATAAATTAAAAATGTAAATAATATAAATAGATAACCACTATTTACTCAAGTACAGTGCTTTTGTACAAATTTGAGGTATTAAGATACACATTTTTCTGCTATTTTATACTTATTATTTGTGACCAATCCAGTCTTGTGGGCGGGACATTGGGTGGGAGCACAGAGTGGTGACCACAGACAGAGAGGGGACGCTGCATCAGAGCAAAAGTAGTGCAATTATTGTATCTGCAATCTCAAACAAAAATCCCCAACACTGATACTCGGATAAATGCTGAATATCAACCCCGATAATCAGCCAGGCCGATGATCAGTTTAGCCCAAATCTGAAACCTCTAGCTAAACCTCATGCAGTCTCATGTGAGAGTCCTGCTGTAAACTCCACCTTCATTAAGGTTGGTACGGTGAGTTTCTGCTGACACAGTTAAATAGAGATCGATTCCAATCGTTTTGGAGGCTGTAGGCTTTTTGGTGCAGTTGAACTGTGTTGCCTTATACTGAGATGTGTTTCTAATATTTTGTCCACCCTCACTGTTGTTTTCTACGGGGTCTCTCAAGGGAGGCAGGAGAAACGGGAATTCCCCCTGTGGCCATCGCACTACCACACTGGGGAAAAAGAAACGTTCTGACACCGCCGCTACAGCAGTTATGATGGGCGCCGCCGCTAATGATGACAACACTCGGGTCTCTGTAGAGCTCAGAGGTTAGGCTCACACATCTGAGTTTCTCGCCTGCAGACGCTCAGGCAGAAGCTACAACTTTCCCTCTCTAGAAGACTTCCTGGTGGGGATTGTTTGACTACATTAACTCGTCAAGATGAAACATTTGCCCCACATCCTTTTCCCCCTGCTGCGGGGCTCGTTAGGCCCTCCTTCCCCCCCTTTAACTACGAGAACACCGCCGCAAACACCGGGCGCATCCGCCTGAGACGCGACGCCTCAATAAGAAATGCACTTTCATCTCATCCGAGCTCCATTTGCCGTGAGAGCGGCCTAATTTTAATCAGGTTTAAGGGTTCCTTCCCCCCCTCTGCTGCGGATGCTGGCGTCGTTGCAGTTTGATAGCTAATCTGTTTGAATGTCTTTTCTCTGCCACGCTGGGTTCCATGTGTTACATAACGGTTCCCTTTCTCCCGGCGAGCTCGATCTGCCTCACAAAGAAACGAGCGGTGAATCACTGCTCCCAACTTTGCATCATCACTGCTGTGTCACTGAATTATTTGCCAGCGGTTTCTGTCCCGCCCTGCACGGGTAACTTAATCCTATGCAAATCAGGTTTAGCAGATTCATACCGTCGCTGTAGCACCTTGGTACAAGCTGTCGATATCACAGCATAGCAGCTTTCGTCGGGCTTGAAATGTTTGAATTTTCTAGGTGTGTGCTAATTAGCGTGAAGCTCAGAAAGCAGGAAAACGTCATGTTTAACAATTTCCATCCAAATGAAATGTATCTCTGATCCTGACAAATGCTGTAGCTCACTGAGCGCTCGAAATGGATCTCTGGGGTTGCTTATACGATGCTCAGATTATTTCACTCACTTGAGAATCCGCCACAAACAGAATATTGAGAGATCCGTGCATTAATTCAATTTTGGGTCACTAAAGGGACAGAAATATAACTGACATATTATCACCCCGTAAAGCTGATATGAAGAATATATGATATGCTAGCAAACAGTAGCCTATTTAAGACAACATTAGCATTCATTTGGTGTTGTGTTTTAAGTCCAATATTCGAATTTAAGTCCAATATTCATTCCTCTAGTAGCTAGGGTTGCACACGCTGGGTTTATCAGAGGTTTTTGCTGGGAACGGCTTCGTGGTGCGACTGCAGACGAGGTTAACAAGAGCTGTGAGAGTGAACCAAAAGTCGTGGGGCTGAAAATCACGACAACGGGCTGAAAGATGCTAAAACGCTCCACAGGCAGTGTTTCCCACACATATGTTTTAATTGGGCGGGCCGCTCGGGCATATTTGGCGACCCATCTTATCATTTTGTATGCTACTATTATTATTTTTTTATCCATTCAAGAGAGAAACACCATCCATGATTCGTTAACTAGTGGACAATCTGCTCTCGTACTTCCCCTCCAGTCTGCTGTCAATCACTGATTGACCCCGCCGCACTGATTGTGTTGTGACCTCTCCTGTTTATTGAGGCCGACTTATGCTGTTGTCCACCGCATACTTGAAGTATGATACTTCAAGTCATACTTGAGGAAATGTAAAGATATTGTGTTGAAATAAAAATGGTAAAAGTGAAAGTCACCCATACAAATAGCTTTTACTGATGCCCTTTACTGATACAGAGACAGAACAGGGACCATCAGGAGTCATGGGTAGACTACCATCAATGTTGTGTGAATTACATTTTTATTTTTGTACGAATTCATCCTTCCTAATAATATGTTGGGTTGATGTCATTGTGTTACATTTAGTTACATTCCATCATTGATAAAACATGATGATTCATGCCTTTTGTTTTTCATTAAAACAAGCAGTGTAGATCTGGTTGTGAACAGGCCTTTTCTCCCTTCCTCTCCCTCCTTTGCAGGATTTCAGGCATCTGTCCCCCTCACCTCCTCTGGCCTGACTGACCCACCAGCCCACCACCATGAACTACCTCCGCCGGCGCCTGTCAGACAGCAGCTTCGTGGCCAACCTCCCCAACGGCTACATGATGGATCTGCAGAGGCCGACCCCTCCGGGCTCATCCACCTCCTCTCCTGCCTCCCCGGCCACAGAGAGGCGGCAGCCCCCGAGCATCCCGATTCCGACCCAGGGCTCTGGTCCGGGCCCGGCCGCGGGCCCGACGCCTGGCCCGACTCCGGCCCCGGCTTCGGGCGCAGGGAGCTTCCTCAGCTCCTTCTCCAGCGTGGTGAAGAGCGCTCAGATGGCCCAGAACGTCGCCGCCGCTGCACACGCCAAAGCGGCGGCGGCAGCCGCAGAGGGAGCCTCAACAGGAAGCAGTCAGCCACCTAAACCTGTCATACGCAAGCCCAAGATCCTGCTGGTCATCGATGATCAGCACACAGACTGGTGAGTGGAAGTTTCAGACATGCCTCCACGTTTTGCTGCATGTTTTCTCTCGCCATTCAAATTCCAGTTTTGCTTTTTGAACATGAAAGTGACTGTGATTTGTCTCAAAAAAAGTTCCTCGTCGAGCAGATAATGAAATGAACTGTGAGTTATTTGTTTTCCACTGTCTCAGTGCCAAAATTATTCCAGTTCATTTAGAGTTGAGCTCCCTCGACAAATCCACAGTGAATCACGAAAACCAATGAGCATCTTAGCTCACTTGCTAGCTTTACTGACTGGAAGTAACAAGGCTTCAGTTCCGCCACATGAAGCGGAGTGGTATCTGGAGAATTAAAGATGACAGCTCGACCTTTGTTTTCAAAAGGAGAGTATGTTTAAACTGCGTAAGTGAACACTCCTTAACAAGCCGCATCCCTCGGCTTCCTCTAGCTCAACCTGTGTGGAATCTTAATTGCATGCAGGAGTAGTCAACGTGTTGATCTTTTTATTTCAAGTCATCGTTTACATGCTGAGAGTTGGATCAGGAGATTGATACCACTCTTGTGTATGTGGACCTTGAGACTGGCGGCTGTCAGCTTAACATAAAGATATGGACGCATGGGTAAACAGCTGAAAGAAGAGCCTGTTAACACTTTGAAAGATCACTGGGTAACACTTCTTAATTCAAGCCAGACACAAACAGAAATGTAAAATGTGTTTTTTGGGGGGAGTGAGGGGCTTACATTTCCCCGATGAGATGCTGCATTCACCTAAGCAGAAGTGTTAGAAGTGGCAGGTTGTTGTTCGTGGTGTAGTTTACAGCCAAGCGGCAACCTCCAGGGCAAAAACTGCACACCCAGAAAGTGAGTCACTACCTACAGACTTCCATCTTAAAAAGGGAACGGAAATAAACACGTTTAAAGCCTGGTACAAAAAATGCTTTTGAGCTCGATGGCTAATTTCTCTGTTTATGACAACTGTGTAAGGGGTGAATGTTTATCACCTGCTTAAATCATAATAAAGTTTAATGTTATGCGGAAATTAAGCCAGGGTTGGCAAATTATTCTGGATGCATTTCAATCAATAATTCAAATGCTTTGGAAAAAAAAAAAGAAATCCACTGTCTGTGGCTGTTGCAGGTCGCTAATAAGACAAAGCTTTCTATTAACATTTTAGCTTGAGAGCGGCGAGCACTTACAATAGCTGTTTTTCGTTGTTTACCTTCATCGTGATAACGTGGGGTGATTTCGTACGTGTGAGTGAGACAGAGCGCTCCCCTCACACACCCTCTGACTGTGTTGTTCAGCAGCTCGCTAACACAGTAGCACTAAGCACACAGGCCCTGAGCCAATGAGCACAAAGCACACATGAACAGCAGAAAAACTGCTGAGTCACATTTGTGATGGCAGTTGTGCTTGTGTATACTGTATATGATGGTGGCATCTAACAGAGTTGTTCATTTATGTATTTATTAGAGTGAAAATGCTAAGAGAGCTTGTTGAACGTAGCAAACTAGCCGCTAACGCGTCTCCCTGCCGGCCAGCGAGAGCTATGAGGACGTCGGTGTCGTGTAGTCTGGCAGTGTGCGTTCAGTTGTTTAAGAGGAGTGGCTCTGGAAGGAATCCTGAAAGGAGCAGGTGGGATTCTTTCTGGTTAAATTCTTTTGGAAATGTAGCTTGCTCTTGCTGGTTTCTACGATCTTGTCAGCCCCAGCTTTAAGGGCATGGGCACTTTGATTGACAGCTAGCCACCGGGCTTCATTCAGACTGCTTAGCTCCGACACCTTTTTTTCCCATTTACTGATGAGCCAGGAATTATTTGGAGTCAGGCACTGCCAAGAAGAGTTTCCCAGTGACCCTTTTGAAACCTGTGGGTGATATCACACAGACTACGTCCATGTTTTATAGGGTAAATCCCCCTACGACCTCAAATAGTTGTTTGTACTTTTCTGTTCTTTTCTGTTCATGTATTCTTTAACCCTCGACGGAGCCAGGCTAGCTGTTAGCCTTGTTTTCAGTCTTCCTGCTTGGTTTAGCTAACCACCTCTGTCCTCCACCTCCCTACTCCCACAAACGTGAAAGTGGTATCCGTGTTCTCATGTAACACTGCTTTGGAGGTAAATAATCAGTGTCAGTACGCTGATTACCAATCGAAATCTCTAGACATTATAAGAAAAATTGTGGCTAAGGTGGGAAAAGTTCCTTCTATGTTCTCCGCTAACCTTAGCTTTTCGCTCAATTCAGAAACACTCTTCCGCTTCAGTTTTGAAAGGAGTGAGAAGTGTGATTGTTTCTGGTAGACTCGTACGTCCTTGGCTCATGCAGGATGATACCATGTCTTTCTGTGTGGGAATACAAATAGCCATGGTAACAAGAGGAAGGTCCTTTGCTCCGGAGATGACAGACAAACAAATTACCTTTAACGAGGAGAGATGGGTTCATCTTTCAGCGACGGCACATGCACGCATGTCAGCGGCCGATGTCGGCCGCCTTCTGCTGCAAACCGTGGAGGAATCGATTACCGGGAGCTGCAGTCAAGACGCACAGCAGCCAGTTTATCATGTTTGTCTGACTGAATCAATAAGACGCTCTTCCATTTCATAGCCTGTTATTCTGCTGCCTGAAATCGGCTCGTAAATCAGCCCCAGCGAAGCCGTTATTAGCTATTTTCGGCCCTTTGAATCTATCTGCACAATTAGCGGGGATCATTATGTGCCAAAGCCTGTATCTGAGGCTCGGCGGGGAAATCACTGCGGGGTCCAAAAAATGATCACTAAATTAAAGCGCCCCGCTGACAGCCCTGTCAAAAGCGCCAGGATTGAGCTCAATATTCCGAGAAGGAGGGCGGCCTCTCTTTTCTTTAATCCGGCTGGCTTAAATCCCGATAGGGGCCCGTTCCTCTTCACACCCTGGCGTTTCTGAAATGAGTCGTCAGAGGATCATCCGCCCGCTGAGGGACCACGCTCACTCTTGAGAGAGCAGCAGGGGATTCTGTTCACCCAAACAAGATCAGTTACTTAATTATAATGTATTACTTTATGGTCATCTCAAAGGCTAAAGTTTGTGGCTCCAAACCTTTAATGTACTTGATATCTAGGATTTCTTTTGCACCAGATGTAGCTATTTTCATTAAGACTTGATTCATTTTATATTCATCTATTTTTTTCCCTTTCATGTGGATGCACAGTTGTAGATGTGTGACATCCCACCATGCACTTTGTCAATTTTGCTTCTCCATGCCTTCCTGTCATCAGAGACATAAACTTCCAGAAAAAACCACTCTGTTTATAGTCATTACATATTTATTTCTTTGCACTACAAACGCCGGTCAGACCACACGCCCCAGCGAGAGCACTCCGCTCTGCTACGTCAGCTGGGCCGGCTGGTACCGCCATCGCTGAGAGCAAACAAAAGCCCCGCTCAGCGAAGTCTGTTTTGGCACCGCAGTGGTAGAACGAACTCCCGACCGATGTCAGGACAGCGGAATCACTCCCGATCTACCGGAAAAGACTCGAGATTTGTTCACCTCGACCCCGCATAGCACGACTCCCTCCCAACCCTCATTCTGATTCTTAAAGCCGACAAACGTTCTTAAAGGACGGTAAATATGCATGTAGATATTTCTGAATGCCAAATCAAATGACAAGTGACAGATTTTTTCACTTGCTTTAAGTTAAAGAAGTGTGACCACTGAGTGACCAAATTCACAGGAGCTTTAAAAACCTGCGATCAGAGGAACGATACACATGAAATCATCCTTGCAGTATGTATTTTTTCTGTCTTTACTGAACATTAAATATGTATAATTTAGTGCCCTACCCCTCTAAGAAAGCTACGTTGTTAGTATCTATATTTTTTTACATTTCTTTGATTTGCAACTCAGCATGTTGCTTTTCTGACCACCGTGCGGCACTGTGCTTTAACTCCCTCCAGCTCCACAGTGGAACGCTCATCAGTTCCCCCCTCCCTTGCTCTGATGTTCCTGTGTGGAAGTGAAGGGCTTCGGCCAGCAGAGGGTGATGTGTGACAGCCTCTGAGGTTCACGTCAAACACTCAGCCTCTGCTGTTGGAACAGTCGACACTGTAATCAGGAGCAGCTCTTCTCAGTCAACGCAGAACACACGATCTCACGCTGGGATGATCCCTTCGTGAAAGCACGTTGAGCTGCATCGCGACACATTTATAGGACGATGATTGATGATTGATGCTGTTTGTCCACATTCACTGTAATCTTCCCGCTGGAAGAGACCTGCTGCACTCACCAGTCATGTTCTGTCTCGTCACTTTGGTTTCATTCACCTCTGACACAACCTGGACCGTTTGACTTCAGTCATCCTGCAGGTTTTCTGTAGGCAGCAGCTCCAAAGTAACAATCAGCATTGACGTCGACGCCGATATCCAATTCAAGGTTTCCCTTTGTAATGAGGCCCCCCCTGGAGAGTTTGCGTAGGTAGAGATGTGAGACATGAGCTGAGAGAGACAGGTGAATGCCATTTCTTTTCTAATAACAATGTGAAGTTAGTCATTGTAGTTTGACTCACACACCAACAGGATCAACAGCTGGAGCAGCATCAGTGGCTCGGCTAATGCAGTGAAGGTACTTCAACCTCCTCTGAGTCACGATCCAGTCAAATCTGAACACACTCACGCGACACACACACTTGTCGACACATTTTTAAATCATAATCACTTATAGATATCCATTAATCTTGTTATAAGTAATAGAATCTTCTTTTTAAGTACAGAACTTAACCGAGAATCATCATCTTTTTAAGTTTTTTTCATTATCAAAGTACATTGCAGACAGCAAACTCGGCACGCTCTTCATGGTGCTAATTTGGCACGATGTAAACAAACATAGGGGCGAAGTTGTCTCAATTTTGTCTTCTAGCATCTTCATAAGCCTAAGGATGAGCGAGCAGCAGTCATTACAGCCGACTGTGACAGGCTGAGACCCCTGTCGATGAAGCAAACGCTCTCTGGAACACGCTACGTCACCAACAAGATGCACATTAGAAACTCGCTGTGAGTAGGTTTGGTCTGAATAAACAGTCGAACACTTGTAGTAAATGTCTCCTCACAGCAACATAAAAGAAGCCTCTCAGTCTAGTTTGTTCTGCCTTTTCCCCCAGATCTGCTCCTCTCTGTGCTGGTTTGCATCCAAAGTATCGCTGATAAATCTTAGCTGTGACTGCGCGCTGCTCGTGTTTAGGAGAGCAACAGCTCTGAAGTCAAAACTCTTCATTTCTGCCTCGAGGTCATTTTCAAAAAGTGACTGTAAATCACAAGACCTTTCTCTGGGTTTACATATCATTGAGTGTCAGAGGCCACTTTGAAAGTTCCAGGTGGAGCGTGGAAGCAGCAGCTCCACAGTTAAAGCTCGACCCCCCCCCGAGACAAGTACACCTCGTAAATATTTGCCCGCTGCTTCGGCAACGTGTCAGTGTCACAGTGTTGGCTTTTTCTGTCACACTGTTTGCTTTAAGGACAATTGGGAAACCTGCTTCCAGCGTCCTGTTGTTGATTCATCGAACACGAGGAAACAGGAACACTGTGCGCTGCCCTGCTGTCGAAAATCTCTGTGCCGTCGAGATAAAACGCTTCGACCGCACCGGCCGGATTTCTAATTTACCCCGACGGCCCCGCGGCGATTTCCAGATGCAATCTTGTTTTTATTTTTCAAGGCACCATGTGGCGTTCCTCGAGTCTCCCGGCAGCCTCCCTCTAAATATATGCGTTTTGATTTTCATGCATTTCCACAAATCAATGCTGATCTTATCCCCGGCCGTGGTCACTGGTTTAACTGGGGGGCCAACAAAACTGTTTTATCTGGAGGACGAACCGAGACAGACAGCGGATTAATGAACTGGTTCTCTGAGATCTATTACGATTGTCAGTCCGCAGGTTTGTTTGTTGTTTCTTGGCCAAAGATGAATTGTACTGTATGAATAAGATATGGCGGTTTCCCAAAAGAAAACAGAAGAAAACAAAATTAGCTTCGGTGCTGTGATGCAGGACACGTTGCTCGTCGGACGGCGCGGTCTTTTTCCGAACCGTCCTGACTCGAAGGTACCACAGTGGAAGGCGAGGGGTGTCCGTCCATCCATCGCTCCCTGCCTTCGGGGTTGAATTTCCTCTTGGGCATTCCAGCGGAGAGGCTGAGGTCTCTGAGGAAACGCTGCTCTGTCCTGACAGGCTTGGCCTCCAGCAATGACTGATGCACAATAGCAGTACACAGCACCGAGGCAAAGTCTCCGAGAGCATCACCGCCACCACCGACAATCCCTCCTTTTCTTTCTCCGTGCCCCTCTCCCTCTCTCTCTCTCTCTCTCTCCCTCTCTGTCTCTCTCTCTCAGGCTGACATGTAAGACGTTTTGCCAAGAAGCTGTCGGTCTGTTTGCACTGTGCTCTGAACGATATGAGCATCTGATTGCTCAATTGAGCCCCGCTCTGGAGAAACAGTTTACTTCTTCGCGTACGTAGCAGAGCGCTATGAGATCCTCTTTTTCGCCCGGAGCAGTGCGACAAGGGTTTTTTAATTTCATCACTTGTCTGGAGAGAAAGCAGGGAGCCCACACACCGCCGAACACCTCGAGAGTGACAAGAAGCAGAACATGTTCTTGGGGCTTTTGTCAATCAATGCTGTAGCTCACGAACAAGGCAAAAGTTAACTTTATTACGAAGTACAGTGGTGCTTTGTGAACCCTTTTTGTATTTTTTTTGTATATATCTGCATAAATATGACCTAAAACAACATAAGAGAACCCAATTAAACAAATGAGACAAAAATATTGTACTTTGTCATTTATTTATTGACGAAAATGATCCAATGATCCAATATTACATATCTGGGAGTGGTAAAAGTATGTGAACCTTTGCTTTCAGTATCTGGTGTGACCCCCCTTGTGAAGCAATAACTGCAACTAAACGATTCTGGGAACTGTTGATTAGTCTTGCACATCGGCTTGGAGGAACTTTAGCCCATTTCTCCGTACAGAAAAGCTTCAACTCTGGGATGTTGGTGGGTTTCCTCACATGAACGACCACTGACAGGAGAGGTGCGTCTTCATAGGAGGCCTGTAATTAAATGTTCGTGTTTTCAACTCATTGCACTGCTGCAACGTTGACCTGAAAGGAAGATGCAGATGGTGCATCGTTCTAGCAGTTAAAAGTTGGGTTTCCTAATTGACTATATGATCTTCTGGTAAAAACAATCATCAACAATCAATGAAACAATCAATCATTGAAAACTACAGTCGCCCTGTATTGTGGCCCTTGCCATTTCCAACGCCATCGTTGAGGTAGGGAGATTGTTACAAGCTGGTACTTTTCAACTGACCCTGGTGGGTATAAAGAACTCAGTATGCACAAAAACAGTCTGAAAGTCCTGTTAGGATGTCGGAGATACAAATATTTTCCTCTGGAGTTGGTAGGACCAAAAAAACGGAGCATAGGACTTAAATTTGTCAGGTCGACACAAATAATATTGATGCTCAGTGATCATGACAGACAATAGCTACACTTCTGGTCATATTATGATGAACTTTATCTGGGAACCGTGTGTCCTTCGCGGGAGAAAAACACGAGCTAAACCAACACATGGGGAATTCGATCTTCATGTAAAAATATGTGTCCAGCATCGAGAATCTCCCGTGTAAACACAGCAGTATTAGCTCAACATCAAGTTTAGCGGAGTGAGTACAAATAGAAGCGGGGATAACTGTACAAACACCCTGGAGGGGCGATCGGTTTTATCCATACACATGACTCATACGCTTCCTATTAGTGGTACACAAAAGAAGGAACATATTCTCATGGTAAAAAAAAAAAAGGAATTCAGCTCCGTGGTGTTTATATAGCGGGCGTGTGCACGACTGGGAGAAGGAAAGCCCAGACCTCTTCGCCGGGCTGAATGTTTACGTCTTGATCGCGCATAAAGCGGCCGTTCAAACCAAAGAGCCCAGTAAATCCAATTGATCACTCGGAGTGACGACATGTTTTGCAATACCTTGAAACACATACCAGTCATTTTTAGACGCTGAGCCTTGAGGTCCTCGCTCGCGCTCTGTGATGGTGGTGGTCCAAGGGTGACAGGGGGCACCGCCTGTCTAGTATGTAGGTCAGTCACGCCGAAGATTCACGGCTTCCAAAATTACAGAGAATGAGACGGCGAGGGACCCGAAACTTTAAAGTCCAACAGCTGGGAGATGTTAAGAACACGATCCCCCTCGGTCTCAGTGGCCATAATGAACGTTAATGAACGGGCCTAAAAGGACAGATGTAGGGAGATGAAAAACAAGAGGCGGACATGGAGAAGACAAGTGGAGGAGGCTTTGTTGGTGAGAGGCTCTGAGAAAAATGCTTCAATAGGGAAATATGTTTTGATGTGAGTAGGTCGAGAGGCACTCTAAACCCCTAACAGCCTGTCCCAGTAACTGGAGGCCTCGAGCATGTAGCCTAGATCCTCGGCTACACACAGTTCAGGCCTGAGGCCCTGGACAGATTGTTAGCTGTCCCACGCCTGCGAGGGGTGAGAGTTCAACGCTGAGACCCAAAGAGCACTGGGACACAGCATGGCTTTAAATAACAGAATGGATGAAAATGTGCGTGAGAGGATCAGAAATCTACAAGCTGATAGGGCTCTGCATTTCTACATTGTCTTTGTCAACACATTAAGCAAATAAGAAAAAGTCAGTTTGTTTAGTTGTCGTGTTTCTTCAAATAAAGACATCATTTCCCAGAGACGCTGTTGTGTCAGTGAAAAACTCTGAAAGTTTCAGCTCAGCTTGCACTGTTAGAAGTTAGATTTTTGCTGTGGACTGCTACCTGGCCATCTGGTTCGGGCAAAAAGCTAAATACTGATTGCATAACTTCATAAATGATTCCTGCAGTAATGACCGTAATCAATGTGCCAGGCAGCTGGATTTGCAAAATCGCATGAGCATTCATCTTGCCAGGCTCCAAACAGGTTGAACAGTGGTTAAACCAGTCGGCAGCCTGTGAGGAATTACTGGCAGATATGGGCGTGGAAGGCTTTTCTCGACCTCGGCAAGAGTTTTGGTGACCAGCTGCCTTCGCTGGCGGTTAGCACTCTGCTATTGTTGGTTGAAGTTCAACCAAGACGGTGATGGATGGTTTATCCAATCACCTGCTTAGCACTGATTTCAAAAGTCCTCATCACCCTCTTAGATACTCGATTTGCATGTTCTGTGTCCTTGTCAACTAGCTAACATGAGGAAAAAAGCAAAAGCTTTGAGAGTTTGGAAAAGATTGAGAGATTCTTTTGGTCGAAGTAGGGTTACACTGTCAACACAAAATGGTGTGTTGTGCAACAAAAGTTGGGAACCCCTGCTGTATGGCAATTTAATTTGGCCTGGATCCTACAAAGGCCGCAATTGTGGGCTTAATGTGTCATAATGGGCTGAAAAGGACGGTGCAGTTTAGAGGGTTGCTCAAACAACTTTTGAACTGTATGTTTTCTTTTGGGGGTGGGGCGGGCTTTCTGCATCCCATAACCCACTGTGCACCTGTCCATTGTATGTTGTGTGTAAAGTCAGGACTCTCAACTGTTTGTACTAGACATGTTCATATTAAGGGACATATAGTGGTGGTGCTTGGGAGAGTGACGATAGTCCTGGTAGAATTTTTAAAGGGGAACAATAGATCCAACACATAAAGGTCAGTTTTTAGTTATCTTGGATGTGTAACATCCTCTCTGGATGGAGGTTGAGTCATCTGTGCTTGGGCTGGAAGACGACATATTTGTAACAGAAATCCTATACTGCAAACCAGAACGCATCAGAAGGCAAAAGAGGCTACTGAGATGTATCATGGGAAATGTAGGATCCAATGTATTTGGAGGTTGCCTCACATAGAATAAAAGCGCTGGATATCTCTGCATCTGAAGTTTGACTGTTCTTCAAGAGATATGTATGTCTCTTGCAACCACTCTGACTTTATGGAAGTGCAAAGCTTAATTGCTAGAGTATCTATTTAACTGTTTAAACAGGATCGCGTCTGGATGGAGTAACAAGTATTTGAAGTTTAATTGTGCAACATGGCTTTAATGAACCAAATGTAAACAAGAACCACGTCAGCTTTCCACAGTGGTTTTTCTGTATACAAACTCTGGCTTTAAAATAGCACATTGATTCACCACATCTCTACATCAGTCAAAACACTGCAGGTCTGATGGTTAGGGAGATAAATCTTCACAGCTTCCAACGGCAAGAAAGCCAATGCATCAGCGCTGGATGATTCCTGTATTTGTTTCCATGTGGTCATCATAAACCAACCCATTCACCAGAGTGACTGTGTGCAATGTATTGTGTGTTTGTGCTGACCACAGATATGTTGAAACTTTTTATGTATGATTTCCAATTTTACACTGTGCTTATGGTCTGGTTAGGTTTACTCACAAAAATCACTTGGCTAGAGTTAGGAAAAAAAATGTGCCGTCATCTCGTCAAAATTCACGGTTTTCTGCTGCAAATTGTCCCTGACGTCTCCAAAAATATGCAGTTTTGTTGGCGTGTACACGGCTGGAAAATGTCCCGATGTTTCATCAAAATCAAGTTGATATTATACGCAGGAAAAAACATACACATTTTACCCCATGGCTTGCAGGAATGTACAGTACAATTCTGGTGACTGGGCTGGCTCAGCTTAATATATGCTAAGCTACACCTTGACCACAAACTGCTGCCACACACACACACACACAGAGACAAGGATTACTCTTCCATCAATGTGCTGTCTTTATTAAAAGCACCATATTTCACTAGTTAATCTTTGCCAAGAGATTCTGTTTACTTGAAGCTCCACAAGGTCAGCTTCTGTAATTATGGAAAATATGAGTCATTATTTTGCCCGCTCACAAGGTATTTTGGAAGGTCTGTTGAAATTTCAGCTCTCCTTTGATCAAATAAACAAAGGATATTTTAAGGTTGTTTTGACTGTTGGGAGCAGCTGGTACTGTTGGTGCGGCCGGGATGTTGAAGTACGCATAAAATAAAGACAGAATCAATCCTTGCTGTACGGTAAATTATACAATTTGACTGGTCTCCGTTGTAGCGATGTCATATCTGGAGATTATTAATTACCTAAAGGGCTCAAACTGTATATAAAAAAGCAAACTTCTTGTCAATTCCCTGACAGCTTGTCTTGTGTTTCTTTGCAGGGCGAAGTATTTTCGAGGGAAGAAGCTGAATGGAGAGTATGAGATCCGGGTGGAGCAGGTATGGTGGATTCAGCATCGCTTCTGCCTACTTAAATATCGTAATTTGAAAACAAGTAAATTCATTACGTTAAAATGTAAATAAGTGACAGTGTGGATGACCCTCAGTTTGTAGCAAATTGACATGCTAACTGTCAATGATTTGGCTGAAATGAACCTCAAAGTATGACAAGGTGTATCAATATAAACGATAGCGGCTGTTTCATTCATTGAGTGCATTATTTTTCTATATTGGTACACCTCAGAGTGCGTTATCGCTCTTATACCATGCTGCTTTGCACAGTTTTTTTTCCAACTTTGGAAAAGAGTCACTCAGTCACATCATGATATCTATCATTTGACATAGCAGACCCTTGGGAATTTTGATTATGGCCACTCCCTCAAACCTTCCTTTAAAGGAATAGTTAAACTATTCTAGTAAAGTATTATGAATATACATTTAGAAAACTGACTTTCTTGCCAAGGTTTAGATAAGAAGTTTGATCCCACTCATGTCCGTTGTCTAAGTATGTCGGTCATAGTCAGGAGACAATTAGCTTAGCTTAGCATTAAGACTGGAAGCAGGGGGAAATGGCTAGCTAGCTTAACCCAGGGTTTAACATCTCAATTTTTTGAATCTGTACAAAAGTGCAAAAAAATTATTGCTAAGATTCAAGGAACTGTAATTATTTCTTGCTAGCTATTTCCCCTTGTTTTCAGTCTTTATGCCAAACTGGTCAAAGCTAATCACTTTCTTGCTCTAGCTCCAGTCGGATACGTTTTAATCTTCTCATTTAAGAAGAAGCAGATATCACTAAATGTTGAACTAATCTCATAAAACCACCTACTTTTAACGCCTTTGTGCTAACATTACATTAAGTATGCACAGAAACATGCGTAGAAGTCTAGACATACAGTATTTACAGTGCGTAGATAACATCTAATTTACCTCAAATAACTTCAGCGATACATCTGCAACCCATTGTTGAGACCGGAGCTGTCTTTGAAATGGAGTGGTGAATTTTTATGAGAGAGGGAAAAAGCGACCACAAAAAGCTGGACCGGTGATTTTATAGCCTGTTTGCTCAGCGCTCTACTGTTGTGGTCACATCCTCTTTCTGGGGCGGGGTGGGGTTGGAATAGGAGTCCAGATTTTTCTATGGAATGTATATTCGCATTGATTTAAAAAAGTAATAATAATACATTTGTGGCGTTCCAGATATTGAACCCCAATAAAAATGTGGCGCCGTTAATTAGGCCCCTTAAGTGTATAGTAAAAGGGACCACACGACCAAAGCTCAGCTACAGCTCCAGCTGACCTACTTAGATCTTGTTGGACCCTCCACTCTTTCCCAGAAGCCCTCCGCGTCGACGATAACAAGTCAGTCGCTAATTGCCTTCAGCAGCCAGACTCTTCATAGGCTGTCAGTGCACCTCGCTGAGAGCCTTAGGACGATGGAAACCCAATCTCTGTGTGAAAAGTTAGCGACACGCTGAGATGAACCCTTTTAGGGGACGACAATAAAAGCAGAGAGACCAACTGCACTTTCTCCCTTTCTCTTCAGTCGCACTTCCTCTTTGGCTTTACATAGCAAACATCTCATCAAACATGGACTTTTTTCAATGGTCTGCAGAGACACTGAAACAAACTTAGTTGCTCAAAGTTACCTAAGTTTACCCACATCCCATTACCCATAGCTCTCTCTCAAGGCTGTTTTGGTACTTTTTTTAAACAAAAGATGATATGATTATGATTATATGTGATTATATATGCTAATTTTTATCGTATCTGGATGGACATCGACCTTACAACGTATAGGTCTGCTGCCATCTCTCGTATTCATGCTGTTACAGCTCTGTGAATCCGTGCTCACAAGCCCCGAACTAATGGAACTCCTCTCTGGCTTACTTGCTGCCATATAAGGTACCATCTTCAGGCTCCGGCACGGACTCACCGCAGCATGTGATGCTGCAGTGGGGAGGCATGATGCCAAACTGTATGAAAAAAGAAAGAGAAAGCCACTCCTGGCTTTGATTCTTCGCTGTAATATCAGTCATTAAGGCTGCCCCGCCACCTGTACCCTCCCCAGACGCTGCCCCACAGCACATTTGTGATCCCATTGTTGTGGATCATTCCCTCTCATTTACATGACCTGCTTTGAAGTTACATTTGGCAGGCGCCTGAGGTCCTGTGTCCACCGGGTAACTCTTTTTATCCACTAATCAGATGCTCATGAGACTGCCAGTGGTGGTTCTTCGTGCTCCTGGGTGTCTAATAAAGAACAGACTTGAAGCCACTGCTCTTTTGCTAAATGATAAAACATGTTCTGTAGTAGTTCTTGTTGCTCTGAGTGCCAAAAACACGCCAAGTGATCCTCACAGTCAGATTAATATAGCAGTGAAACCTTTTTTGATTCCGAACGAAAACACAGCCAGAAATGTAAAGAGATGCCTCACTTGACACGTAACGTCGGAGCCAAATACAAAACGTCTCTGTTGCTTCACATGAAGAGAGCCGGGAGTTGTATATTAACTTCTTCAGTCTCCCTCTCACTCTCAGTTAATCCCTTGTGGTTTAAAGGGAGAGTTAATGTGGAGTTCAATCAGGTCAGTGCTCATATATCATGAGCCCGTAACTCACTTAAACCACGAGATCCACAAAAATAACACTAAGGTAAAAACAAATTTACTATCATACAGTTTTGTCTCGAGTATGAGCCTCTTCTTCTTCTTCTTTTTTTAACCACAATGTCATAATCTGAGTTAAAGGTCAAACAGTAAAAGTCTACAGTCATGATAGCAGCTGTCTGAGCTTGTAATTAGTCACAGTGGTACCTTGAGCTAAATGCTTCTGTCAGCATGCTAATATGCCCACAATGACAATGATAAGATACTGATATTAACCATATCATCTTTACCTTGTTCATCATCTAAATTTAGCCGTGATAGTGTTAGCAATACAGACTGTATAAAACATTGATGTAGTCGCTGTGATGTCATCTATAGGTGTCTGACTCAGCTTAACTCCAACTAGGGGTGTGTCACGATATTCCAGTATTGATAATAATCAATAACCCTAACCCATATATATAAATGAAATATTTATATTGTGTTAATAATGCACATATGATAATATTATGTAAATAATCTGATGCCTTTTAAGCCATTTCCATTTTGTTGCCACCAGCCATAAAACAGATGATGGAGTACTTTGTCCACTGTGCGGATAGACATCGCAATAATACTATGATATAGTATTCTTTTGGCCACAATAATTGTGTAGTGAAAATGGGATAATGTGACGAGCGTAACTCCGACTAATCCAAAAATGTGCAAAGAGGCGGAGCTTGTTAGAGCTGACCGAGCGGAATGAAGCCTGATTGCTAAGCTAGCTGCCAGCTGTCACTCAAAGCGCCCATGCGCTCAAAGCAAGTAACTCCCTACGAAATCACTGTTATTTTTGTTTTTTCACATTATGTTTGTGTATGGATTTAGCAAAAAAGATGCAATGTGTCATTAAAGATCTTTCGATGTTCTCATTGGAAGTTAACTATGCTGGCTTTTCTCCCCTGATTCAGTCTTGAGCTATTAGCTAGCAGCCTTTTGGGCCTCTTGGTGAGAAAGCCAACGAGCATATTTTATGTCATGTTTAACTTTTTCTTTAAAGGTGCTTTAAAAATGTTAGCTCACCACCAAAATGAATACACACAGTAGCACAGAGAAAGAATTGAAGCCTTTTATAACTGATTGATTAGCATTTCTTGTGAAAGATGAACAACCAAATCAAATGAAATTTAAATGATCAGAAAAATGCCTTTTAAAGTGAAATTCATGGGATGCTACGAAACTTAACACAGGTTAAGTAATAAAGCCAATGACTTGTAAAGTCCATAGCATCTTTTATACCAATATTTACCTCAAGATTACTAACACGGGCGAACTCTAGCTAATGTAAGCCACTGGTCGTACTAGACCAAGTAAGACCATAACAGCAAAAACACCTGAGTTCACTCAAGTGAGCAAGGGTGCATTTTATTGCTCGAGTGTTCAACTTTTCATTTATAAGAGGAGAACTCAAACATGTTTCTCTGTCAAAAGTTACACCTCACTCTAAAGTTGACCCACGTTTTTGACCCACTTGTCTGCTATTTTCTGAATAGATGTTTCCTCGGGGAGTTTTATCTCACAGTAGGTGACTAGAGATAATTCAGCCCACCGACTCAACCGCTGATTTGTTATCTGGACACATATGCTCGCCACTTAGCGCTTGAACCCAGAGATTATGTGCGTTCATTGAAAATCGTGCTGCGTTCCAGAGATCTTCGGAGATTAGGGGATTAGGTATTGCCTATCGTACGGAGCCCTTTGTATTCCTTTTAAAGTACATGGGATGTGTGTGGCGTGGTGACAGTGCCAGGCTGAGGGACTAGTGAGCTGAGATCCTGTGATGTTTGGCACTTTGAGAATCATGAAGGTGAAAAATGTCAAACCGAACGATCACCTGCTGCGACCAAAGTTAATCACAGCGATGATGACACCCAACAGAAGGCAGCCAAACAGCCTGCCTGTTCGCTACCCACAAGCCCTGCGAAAGTCATAAACACGGCAATTTACACAATTGGACAAATTAGGCAGTTAAATTTGAAGGGCTCTGTTGTTTGTGAAAGAACAAGGGGAGGTTCTTCAGCGTGGCCGGACCATGTGTGGTTTGGGTCGGGCAGGGCAACATCTGCTCGGCAGGCATATGACCTCAGCGCCGTCCACGCTCCTTTCTGCTGCAGTCATGGCAGCTCACAGGCAGTTGGCTGTATGTTATCCGTACCCTTTTTTGGCTGGTATTTGCACATGACATGGGGCATCTGGGGTAGAACTTGCTCAAGACGGATGATTTGGATTGGTACTTGTTGCAGACATCTGACCAACCCAGCTGCCCCCCATGCCTTCTGTTGCCCTGTGGCATTTAGCATCTGTCTTGGATTTCAACATTTAGTGCCTCAATGGATTATTTCACTGCTGTACAAGGTGGCAGTGATTAGCAGCAAATGCCTCTCTGTGGTGCACATGAATGGTCCACTGTACTTCAGACCTCTCAATTGCATCAGTATGTGATTCAACGGAGCTTATCGAGAGTCACTTAAATTCAGAGGCAGTCAACAAAGTAGTCTGCCCTCCAACTGCAAATCAAATCCCTACAGTCTTCTCTCATAGCATTAGTACGCAAGACTAAGCTAACAAACTACTTGATCAGGTTTAGGAAAAGATTATGGTGTGTGTTTAAATACGTAAGCTTGAGTAACATCGAAACGAAACGTTAGGTGAGTGACAGCTAAAGTCTGTCACGTCAAATGAAAGCGGCGACTTTTGGCTTTGCACGGGACACGAACAGCAGTCTCCCGAGTGATGGTCCTGCACCCAAACGCCAATCATGGGTCTAGCAATTAAAACCTGGATACAGCATTAGAGATGTCACCCTGTTCATTCCTACAAAAGCTGCTCTGTGTGGTGCACGAAACCAAAAAACTTCGACTTCGCTGGTATAAAAAATACCCTGATCTTCCATGTTGTGGGGTTCATTGAGCGCATGAACAAGGGACTTCTGCCGACAGAAAAATCCAGTTTTGTACACAGCAAATTTGAATAGAGATCAAATGGTTTAATCGTGCGGCTCTTCTTGACTTTCCAAATGGACCAAATGGCTCAAATTATGATCATTAGTCATTACGTGGGGGTTGTGATATTAAGAAAATGCACCCACTTTTTACAGCTGCTTATTTCTCAATTCAAACTAGTAAAAAAAGTAATGTTGGCTAGAAGCACAAGCACATGAACGGTAGGGGCCGTTTATTGTCCATATGGAGGTGTGACGGGGTCAAGGGGCAGTAAGCATGTCAGCAGTACTGGGGACAACAACGGTGGAAAGTTTTGAAGACAAGCTAAACTGTGCCATCTAGTATGTGAACAACTTCAAGTTCAAGTTTGCCATGTGAGTACGTTGTTAAAAAGCAAGTTTATCTCTGCCCCAATACTGCATCAAAAAACTACATCCATGCAACATTCTCTATAGGTCTCGGCTGCTCAAGGTCTTCCCCATTGAAACTGAAGAGGTGAAGCAATAAAAGAAGCACTTTGTGTCACAGAAGAAACATCTATTTTCAGATACGAAGGAAACCACACAATAAGAGGCTGCGTCTGGGTGTTCTGATTTTATCAGCAGCCCGCTCACTCGGGACCAGAAATAAATAAAAAAAAAACTAGAACGAGGTCAGTGTTAAAAAGAATATAATAACCATTTATGAAGAAGAAAAATGAAAGTTCAGTGAGGTTAATTATGCCTTAGATCAGCATAAACAGTCTATTTTCATCTATTGGCTGCTTGAAATACCATCCCCTATAATTATAAAATATAGTACATTTAATTAAATACAACAGTTATACCTTGGATAATGTGTACTGTGTTCTCAGTATTGAATCTTTTATTGGAGATTTTTTGTTTTCTACAATTTATGTGTACACGATCTCCACATCTCTTACATACACTGGGATATTTCGAATCTAAAATGATCTTTCATGTAAGTTTAAGTGATATTTGTATTGCTTTCACCTCTTACAGTTCAAACGATGCTTCCTCATTCACCAATAATTTAAACCACTTTAATGGATTAGACCTTGACTGACATCTGAGCCGCTTCTCATTCTACAGCTGACATTTCAAGCGCTTCCAGTGTCTTCATGTTCATTGTAATTTTAACGGATTCTCACTCTTTAGCTGACGGATGAGCTACTGAATTTGACATTTCAGCTGTTGTCACTTCACATTTAACAGCGCACACACTTTAGCTGTCTCCAGTGCTTAGACTGTTATTACAAGTGCTTTCACCGTTTACGGTTCAACTGACACTAAAGCTTTTATCTGTAATTCTTGTAATGACCGTTCAACTTACACTTCACCTGGGGGTTTCAGTCATTGCGCGTCAATGTTTCAGTGGCTCAGACATGGACTGGGACCTCAGCTGCTATTTATAAGATAAAAAGTTATAATTATGAGATAAATAAGTCAACATTTAACCCATGATTATGACTTACCATTAAGTTTTTATCAATTTCTTTTCGTTAACTGGAAGAAATGGGCGTCAGTATGTTTGGCTCGTCACCCACCATTAAGTTCCAGTTTTGGCCCTCTAAGGGATAAAGTTTGGGCAGCCCTGATTTAAGTGTTTAAACTTAAACTGACCTTCAACTCAAGCTACAATTTTTTACATTCACAGCACAAGTAAGCACTTAAATTTTCCTCCTAACATTTATCCTTTTATTTATTTTGCTGCCCAGAAAGAGTCTTCAGCTTTAGTGGTCCCTGTGAGTTGTTTGTGCCAAAGGACAAAAGGTCCTGTTTACAGTTTGACTCGTGACCAAACAAAAGGCACCTTAACCACCTGAACCTCAGTGACACGGGTTAGTCCGAATCTAAAAATACTCACCAAGATTCCAGATGAGCGACTGTCAAGTGGTGTTTACTGTACCGTCCGCAGGTTCACATGGCTTGGCAGTCAGGGACTGAGTGCGTGTCGCAATGCAGGGATAAAAGAGGCTTGCCTGTAAATTGCTTTGGCTAAGCTAAACCGGTGCCTTGCACCCCTGCACCTTTTGTAAGGTATTATTAATCCAAGTCCAAGATTGTGTTGATTCAAGTTCCATTTTCATGTAAATTAAAATTCTTATAACACTTATAAATGGAAGCTTATCCATTAGCTGTTTCCTGTGGGAGAGAAAGAAAAGTGTTTTGTGGTTTAGTGAACCAGTTGGGTTAGCCGATCGCAGTGAGTGAATGTGGCTGACAGGCGAACAACAGAAGACCTAGCTCAGTGAGGAGACATGGTTTAACCAAATCGCAACCATACTGTCCTCTGTAATTCGGTTTCCTCAAACAGGTTGGCTGAAACTGTTCTTGAGATGAGAAGAATCAGCTCTTGGAGCAGTTGTCCCATGCATCACTTCCTGTTTTCCTTTCCCAGGGCAAGAGCTGCTTCAAGACAAGTGTCTGAATGTATTACCATGATGGTAACCATGGCGCTGTGAAAGGCCTCCTGTCCTGGCTTCTGGGCCTGTGCCCCACACCAGCCACTCCATCCATTACTGCCCAATGACAGTGGTTGTTAGCACTCCTCTTGCCCAGAACCGGCCAATCAGAGGTGCCGCGGAATGCTCGGCCCTTGCCAAAATGTTGCCCGCTCTCTTGTTTTATCTGGTCGCAGCAAAAGTCAACGTGGGCCCCAGTGTTTGGGATGGGATTTGTTTGGGAGATGCGGCGGCGATGGAGGATGTGTAGTTGTGTTAAAGTGTGCATTTGGGTGGGAGTCTTTTCTAGCAAGGCATGTTGCTGCTGAGCGCACAGATGTTTCTTTCAGAAGTGGGGATCAGTAGAGAAGAGCTGAGAAAAGGAAGGGAGCCAAGTGCAAGTCCTTGAGGCACATAGAGTACGAGTGCTCCTGGCTGTCCCCTAAATAAGATTACGGCATTTACTCGCCCCCTGCTCTTCCTCTGAGAGTGCAACACAATAAATAAAGGAGGTGGGTGCTTTTTTTGTTTGTTTTTTTTTTCTCTTGGCAAAGAAACCCAGTATCGTAATGCTGGCACATTCTTTTCAAAACCAACTCACTCCCCCATACAGAGTTTACATAGGCCACAGCGCCGGATGAAAGGGAAATTTATCTCTGAGAGAATATTGCTGATAATATTTCCTTTTCATGTAGATGAAAGCCCATGTAAAGCAGGCTTAAAGTCTCAAATGATGATCACAGAATGGGAACGTGTAGATAGCAATTGACTTAACATGCTATGCAAATTGGCAGGAGCTGGGTTGAGTGCCGGGTCAGCCGGAGGATTTGCTTCCATCCCCATAAATGTTGCCATTTTCTAAGGCTGATCTATATAAGACGTGTGGCACTGCCTGGCTCATAAAGCAGAGCAGCTCGCCGCAGGTTTGTGTTGTTGTGAGACTATCACAGCATCAGCTGTCTGACATTCAAACAGCTGCTCTTTATTGTGTTAGCTATGTATCCAGTGTAGTTCTAAATTGCTGCCATTAAGACTGTGGTAATTCTTTTACTCTTTACTCCCGCATTAATCGATTTTTTGTCCACTTGTGGGCAGGGAAAACAAGCTCTATTAGCTCGACAAGTTGATATGCTAACAGGTTCGCAGACAGTTGCCTTTTTACACATTCAGCAGACACGGAGCAACATTATTTGCAGTTTTGTTTCCAAATATCCACTCATCTTTTTGCTCTGTTTTTGGTCTCCACCACTGACCTATACAAAGATGGATGACGCATCTCCACTACCTCCAACTTTACAATAATGAAGCCAAAATAAATACAGTTCTAATGAATGACCTCAACTGGCAGAAACCCTATTTATCCAAAGGGTTAGGGTTTTCCCATCTGCTAACATTGAGGGTCAGGATATATGACTTGTGCTGTAGCCAGCCACAGGGGAGGGTTTGCGACGGTTTGGCTTCACTTTTGGGGAGCTGTCGTCTCGCCCATCTTTATATGCAGTCAGTGGTCTCTACCAGCTCCTGAGGCAAGTATCTGGCTCTTAAGCTGCAGAATGCTCTGTTATTTTCACAAGCTAGCTGCTAACTTTGCCTGTCTTTCATTTGGTGCTCGCTGGTGCAGGGCAGGTAGTCTGCTGATGCTGGAAACCAGGCTAGTGAGACTGGTGAGGACTGAACCAGAACGGTAAAATTGCCGGCTTTAAAACCAAAACAATGAGCTGAAAGAGTTGAGTGATAATTCTCTGTTGTCTCCTCACTACGAGTGACGCCTCTCACATCACACTTATAATAAAGAAACATTGATTTAAAGTTTGAGGTTTGATATTGAGCATCTTTACAATCAGAGGAGATCTTATTCAGAGTTCTTGAGTCTTAAATGCTTCATGCAAATGATACAAATGTAAAGCAGTAACGTGCGGCACGATCAAGCTGTTACTTATTTATTTATGTAGCCAGTCCAGAAGATAATCCATCGACCCTCCAGCCACAAACCGATTTCTTTGATTATCTGACTCCCATGTGGAAAAGCCATGTGCTGTGCATGTGTGCAGGCTACACTCCAAAATGCAATATATCCTCTGGAGAAGGAATCTGCTCGCTGGTTGGTGAGGAATATTTGACTTGCATAGATTATTCCTGTATAGCCAAAATAAACTACAAATCTTAATAAAATCACTTCCTAATACTAAAAAGCTATATAGATTAAAATGTGCTGTAGAGGTGTATTAGTATGGTAATGAGATCTTTAGATGTAGTCTGTTGAATATGATACAGGTTGATGCATTTACAATAAACTTGAGTCAGGCTCTACAGCCAAAAGCAGCGTCGACGCACAATGTGATTGTGTTTTCTCTGTGTTCTCAGTGGCACCATGCTGTGGACAGAGCCGGCCTCAGTTTGTCACATCTCTGGATGCCATTTCCAATTGATTTGTTCTTCCTTTGAGCAACATTTCACTGTTAAACACAGCCTTCCTTTTTATGCAGTGTTAAGAGGGAGTGAGGGATTGAATCTGGTCCATTGCTGACTCAGGTTTAGAGTACTCAGACGGATGAAACGCAGCCATGTTCTCTTTGTAGCGGCCGTGTTTGGTAGCTGACCACGTCATGTCAAATTGAATTTTTGTTTTTCCACAGAGAGTCAGCAGGCTGCTTGTTTGGAGCACATTAAATCCCCCCGCATCAGTGTCACTCCTCATACTTGAAAGTGATGTGAAGACTAACAAATGGCAGCGATTCATGTCTGGGGTCAACCGGCAGCTGTTTAGTGTCCCTCCGGGGCTTTCTGTACCTGGAGTTTACGACGATGCAGCCTTGAGGCTGGACCCTGTCAGGAAACATGGGATATATGTGATACAACGGCCTGTTAGACTGACTGAAAACATTCTCAGCCCTCAGCAACCTGCACCCCCGCTACCCGTCTGAGGAAACATGCAGCAGGGTGTCTGGTAGAAGGCTACATTTTATTTTGTTGCTGTGTCCTAAGCACCACAGCCACAGTAAATAAGAGCTTCTTAAGCATTCTGCAAACTGTTATCATATATAAAACTATACATAGATATATATAAAACTGTCCTTTACATACTGGTTAAGGATGTATTTTAAACCGGGCCATTTATTTACATGCTTTGGTGAATAAATGATTCCTGCCTACTAAAAGTTTTGGAATCAGTCCAGTAGATTGCCTCAGCTGGCAGCCGCGACACGGCTACAATGTAATCCTTTTGGCAACTCCGACTGTCCACTAAAAGTGCTTGTTTTTGCCACTGACAGGCTGAGGTTGTTATTCTAAGTGTCTGACAAAAACAATTCCTAAGGAGATAAAACTGTTTTTTTTTACATTTTAAGATCCACTTTGTAACCAGAAACAGCCTCGTTCTGAGAGAAGTCTGACTCTGAAATATCATGAGGTCAGTTGTTGCAGTTGTTGCCTCATCTAGATTGTTGGTACTATGTGAATCATAGTCTCATTTAGAGTTAAACAGATGATAAAGCAGGGTATCCTTCCATTACTTATGATTGACAAGTCACCACCATGTCTTACTACCATCAGGATGTCCTCCTGCAGCTCCACCCTCACGTTCAAAAATGGTCACTTCTGGTTCCAAAAGACCAACAATGTCAAACTTGGGGCTTCAAAATGGTTGACCTAAAACCAATGGCCCATTGGTTTTAGGTCAACCATTTTGAAGCCCCAAGTTCAAAATGGACCCATTGGCAATGGGTGACGCCTAAAGGTGGGTTTAGCGTGTTAGCATGCTAACAATTGTTAATTTGCGCTAAACACACAATACATTCCCATCAATAAAGAGGCTGATGGGTATGCCATGCGTTTTGCAGGTAATTGTTGATAAAAACAAGGTAAATTTGATGCACTTAAAACAAAAGTTACCTCTGTTGCACCACTTTTCTGCTGCGGCTAGGTTTCTCTTTAAACTATATTTTGAGCTAAAGTGACTGTATTCCGAACAGCTGCCATTTGACCTCTGAATTCAGAATGAGTTGAATTTAAATACACTTATTTCTCACACTGAAATCTTTTAATAAGATGCCTTTTGTCATCACTAATGTGACAGGAGGACAGTTCGGGTCAGGAGCACATCAATAGATATCTTGTGGTGACAGTCATTAGCAGGAAACGTGAATTGTCCCTCTGGTTCTTGTCCTTCTAGAAAGTCCATTCCCAGAAGTCAGCCTTCGCCCCTCCTTTCGAGTATTTTGGGGAGTTTGACTGAGTCATTAGGTAGCCGGGCTACAGCCTTTCACAAGACTCTCACTGTCCTGGAGGCCACAGACTGGGGATAACTCAATTTGGCTTCTCTCACCAACTCTGTCTGTCTCTATGACTCTTGTCTTTTTCTCTCTGCTGTGCCAATGCAGACATGTAAAATGAAGTCAAGCTGAAAAAACCTATTGTGTGTCCTGTCTCGGTAGTCAGAGATACTTTTCTTGTCTTTGTTTTTTTTCCATTTTTATAGGATAGATGTGAAATGAAAGAGCTGGAGCCTGCATCTGCAGCTCGATCACATGACTTTCATGAGTCCAAAGCATGAAAACAAGAGAACATTTTTTACTTTCACTTTCTGAAATGAATATATTAATGTCAGAAAGACCTTTTGTTCATCCGAGCTCTGAGTCAGGGAGTCAAACAAACTTGACCTTATTCTGCATGTTGTTGTGGAACGCACCATCTAACGTCAGGTTGGGTTTTTTTGGCAGGCGGAGTTCTCGGAGATCAACCTGGCCTCCTACGTGAACACGGGATGCATGGTGGACATGCAGGTCAACAAAGGCGGCACCAGAGTGGTCAGGTAAGACGCCCGAGGCGGGGGGAAAGGAGCTCGAGCCCCTTTGACGCATTTGCCCACGCAATCTGTAATCTGCCTCAGTGAGCCTGCACAAAGACTCCTGTTCTTTCCTCTCGGTGGCACTGAGCATGACTGTGTATATATAACATTGCTTGCACTCAGAGAAATCAAGGCTGTAATGTGATTATGCCCTGGGAAGACAAAACAAAGAGACTTCTTACCCTGTTTCAGCCTTGGTGGGAAATTTGTGTGACATTGTAATATAAAAGGATGGATTCAAAATGTTTCATCTTATCAACTCGTGATTACACTCCAGTCCTCCCTGTCGCCATAATGTTATTCCTCATTGCAAAATGCGTGTTGTGCAGGAATTTGATGTCCAATACAATACGGATAATTGCATTTCCAGCCCGCGGAGCTAGTTGGAGACTAGTTAAGCGAGTCTCTGCACATGTATTTCTAATCACTGCGTAGAAATGAGATTACCTTTGAGCCATGTAACCTTTCATTACAGCTGTTGCGGGCTGGCAATGCCGACAGCTACACGCACCGTATACATCAGCTTCATGCCTGTAATCACGGCAAAAAATAAACACAAAAAACACATGAGTCATTTTTTATGCTATTCTTGGCTAGCTGCTGAGCACTTGGGTCATTTGGGTGCATCTGAAGCACACAAAAAAAAAACCTATTCATCGCGACAGTGGCAGAGGTGGCCTCTGGCCAATAAGCAGCTCCTGTAGCAGCAGCAGTTAGAACAAGTGAAGCTGGGTATTTAAATAGACTGCTCTGTTGTGTGAAGTCGGCGGAGGGGATCACTCACGATCAGCTGATCTCGGAGGTAAAGATGACTTCATGCTCCTGCTCAGCTGACA